>JAXIVJ010000366.1:62500-255000 GCA_036785665.1 Chirona hameri | reverse complement strand
GGTCAGCAGCAAACCGCAGGGATAGAGGTCACCTCGCAGGTCAGCAGCAGACCGCAGAGATAGAGGTCACCTCGCAGGTCAGCAGCAGACCGCAGAGATAGAGGTCACCTCGCAGGTCAGCAGCAGACCGCAGATATAAAGGTCACCTCGCAGGTCAGCATGGCATACCGTAGAGATAGAGGTCACCGCGCAGGTCAGCATGGCAGACCGCAGAGATAGAGGTCACCTCGCAGGTCAGCAGCAGACCGCAGAGATAGAGGTCACCTCGCAGGTCAGCAGCAGACCGCAGAGATAGAGGTCACCTCGCAGGTCAGCAGCAGACCGTAGAGATAGAGGTCACCTCGCAGGTCAGCAGCTGACCGCAGAGATAGAGGTCACCTCGCAGGTCAGCAGCAGACCGCAGAGATAGAGGTCACCGCGCAGGTCAGCATGGCATACCGTAGAGATAGAGGTCACCGCGCATGCCAGCAGCTGACCGCAGACATAGAGGTCACCACGCAGGTCAGCATGGCAGACCGCAGAGATAGAGGTCACCTCTCAGGTCAGCAGCAAACCGCAGAGATAGAGGTCACCTCGCAGGTCAGCAGCAGACCGCAGAGATAGAGGTCACCTCGCAGGTCAGCATGGCAGACCGCAGAGATAGAGGTCACCTCGCAGGTCAGCAGCTGACCGCAGAGATAGAGGTCACCGCGCAGGTCAGCATGGCAGACCGCAGAGATAGAGGTCACCGCGCAGGTCAGCATGGCAGACCGCAGAGATAGAGGTCACCGCGCAGGTCAGCATGGCAGACCGCAGAGATAGAGGTCACCACGCAGGTCAGCATGGCAGACCGCAGAGATAGAGGTCACCTCTCAGGTCAGCAGCAAACCGCAGAGATAGAGGTCACCTCGCAGGTCAGCAGCAGACCGCAGAGATAGAGGTCACCTCGCAGGTCAGCATGGCAGACCGCAGAGATAGAGGTCACCTCGCAGGTCAGCAGCTGACCGCAGAGATAGAGGTCACCGCGCAGGTCAGCAGCAGACCGTAGAGATAGAGGTCACCTCGCAGGTCAGCATGGCAGACCGCAGAGATAGAGGTCACCGCGCAGGTCAGCATGGCAGACCGCAGAGATAGAGGTCACCTCGCAGGTCAGCATGGCAGACCGCAGAGATAGAGGTCACCTCTCAGGTCAGCAGCAAACCGCAGAGATAGAGGTCACCTCGCAGGTCAGCAGCAGACCGCAGAGATAGAGGTCACCTCGCAGGTCAGCATGGCAGACCGCAGAGATAGAGGTCACCTCGCAGGTCAGCAGCTGACCGCAGAGATAGAGGTCACCGCGCAGGTCAGCATGGCAGACCGCAGAGATAGAGGTCACCGCGCAGGTCAGCATGGCAGACCGCAGAGATAGAGGTCACCTCGCAGGTCAGCAGCAGACCGCAGAGATAGAGGTCACCTCGCAGGTCAGCAGCAGACCGTAGAGATAGAGGTCACCTCGCAGGTCAGCAGCTGACCGCAGAGATAGAGGTCACCTCGCAGGTCAGCAGCAGACCGCAGAGATAGAGGTCACCGCGCAGGTCAGCATGGCATACCGTAGAGATAGAGGTCACCGCGCATGCCAGCAGCTGACCGCAGAGATAGAGGTCACCACGCAGGTCAGCAGCTGACCGCAGAGATAGAGGTCACCACGCAGGTCAGCAGCAGACCGTAGAGATAGAGGTCACCTCGCAGGTCAGCAGCTGACCGCAGAGATAGAGGTCACCGCGCAGGTCAGCAGCTGACCGCAGAGATAGAGGTCACCGCGCAGGTCAGCAGCAGACCGTAGAGATAGAGGTCACCTCGCAGGTCAGCAGCTGACTGCAGAGAGACGACTGACCGACACTGCTGTCACTGCTGCTGCTGCTGACACTGCTGACACTGCTGACACTGCTGACACTGCTGACATTACCGCCGACACCTGTCAGTGCGTTCCCAACACCATTTGCTGAGGATTTTCTGTCACCTGTAGCAATATTTTACTCAACAATATTATCATAACTATTATTGTTATTGCCATTGTCCCTTGGTTCTCACACGACATGTGTCACACCGACAATATGTTGATGCTGTGTCCTACTCTCACCGCAGGTGAAAAACGATTTTTTGAGTGGCGTCTTGATTGCGAAAGGTCTGTCCGGCTTCCATACCGCCGGCCAAGGGGAGGCTCTGAGCCTCAACACCAGAGTCTGGTCCTGGAAAAACTCCTCTAAGGAATTCCTGTTCAACAACTGGAACCCTGGTAAGTGTTTGAGAAGAACAGATGTTCTCCCTATATTTTCTTCTGTTTATTGTCGTGCCGCATTTTGTTTTGTTTTGCAAACGGACTACCAACTCACCGCGATGTTGATGTATGGTAATATTTGCTTCGGACACCAGTAGTCTGTTGTACTTGTCTTGTACCTGGGATATTGGATGAGCAATACAGTGACGAACAGCTTGCTCTACGCAAACACACCTTTAAAGTCTTGACAATTGTGCACGAGTTCAGATATTGCAGCTCTGTAACGCCCAGCACTGTGTTACCAGCTGATGACACTGCCCGGCACTGTGTTACCAGCTGATGACACTGCCCGGCACTGTGTTACCAGCTGACGACACTGCCCGGCACTGTGTTACCAGCTGACGACACTGCCCGGCACTGCGTTACCAGCTGACGACACTGCCCGGCACTGTGTTACCAGCTGACGACACTGCCCGGCACTGTGTTACCAGCTGACGACACTGCCCGGCACTGTGTTACCAGCTGACGACACTGCCCGGCACTGTGTTACCAGCTGACGACACTGCCCGGCACTGTGTTACCAGCTGACGACACTGCCCGGCACTGCGTTACCAGCTGACGACACTGCCCGGCACTGTGTTACCAGCTGGCGACACTGCCCGGCACTGTGTTACCAGCTGACGACACTGCTCGGCACTGTGTTACCAGCTGACGACACTGCCCGACACTGTGTTACCAGCTGACGACACTGCCCGGCACTGTGTTACCAGCTGGCGACACTGCCCGGCACTGTGTTACCAGCTGACGACACTGCTCGGCACTGTGTTACCAGCTGACGACACTGCCCGACACTGTGTTACCAGCTGACGACACTGCCAGACACTGTGTTACCAGCTTACGACACTGCCCGGCACTGTGTTACCAGCTGGCGACACTGCCCGGCACTGTGTTACCAGCTGGCGACACTGCCCGGCACTGTGTTACCAGCTGACGACACTGCCCGACACTGTGTTACCAGCTGACGACACTGCCCGGCACTGTGTTACCAGCTGGCGACACTGCCCGGCACTGTGTTACCAGCTGACGACACTGCCCGGCACTGTTTTACCAGCTGACGACACTGCCCGGCACTGTCCGATGATTTGGCGCAGGTTCTCCTCCGAGCGGCGGCGGTCAGTCCGGCAGCAGGTCCTCAGACTCATCGTTCGACACACGCTGCCTGACGCTGCGGCCTTCACAGCTGGGGGACGGCTCCCGGTACGCCTTCTGGGAGGTCGCGGAGTGCAGCACCCGACTCCAGTACGTCTGCCAGTCCTCCAAACCCTGGACCGGTGAGTGGCAGGGACGTAGCCAGGGGGGGGGGGGCATGTCCCCCCCCCCCCTCCCTGAGAAAACGAGTGTACACTAGATAAAATGTGATTTTGCTGACGACCCGACACCACCCCCTCCCCCCTCGCTCAACCACTTTTCACGCTGACGACCCGACACCACCCCCTCCCCCCTCGCTCAACCACTTTTCACGCTGACGACCCGACACCACCCCCTCCCCCCTCGCTCAACCACTTTTCACGCTGACGACCCGACACCACCCCCTCCCCCCTCGCTCAACCACTTTTCACGCTGACGACCCGACACCACCCCCTCCCCCCCTCGCTCAACCACTTTTCACGCTGACGACCCGACACCACCCCCTCCCCCCTCGCTCAACCACTTTTCACGCTGACGACCCGACACCCCCCCCCCCCCCTCCCCCCTCGCTCAACCACTGTTCACGCTGACGACCCGACACCGCCCCCTCCCCCTCGCTCAACCACTTTTCACGCTGACGACCCGACACCACCCCCCTCCCTCCCCCGGTCAACAACTTTTCGTTGACGATCCGCCACTGACGTGCCCCCCCCCCCCTGACAAAACAAAACTGGTTACGTGCCTGGTGAGTGGGGAGGTCAACCGCACCTCATTGAACGGCACCAGAACGTGTGCGGTAAACTAAGACCATCCTATCTAGGAGCGAAGGACAGTGACTCGTTTAAAATAGAATGTGAACACATTTTAAACGGTTTAGTTATGAAACGGATCACTGTCTCTGACGTAGGGCCAGATCTCGCTCAGCATTTTTATCATAGAAATTAAACATATGACGTTGGTTGGTGTCACGTGAGGGGCATGGCCGAATGGCCTGTTCCGTAGTGGTGGTATGAGGTATCAGCAGTTAGAAAGTGGCCACTGCCCTCCGTGGCGCTATCAGCAGCTTTAGTTCCCGGTTCCGCCGTCAGAGTGCGTCTCGGATAACGGCGCTGCGTACGCGGGGAACGCCAGCACGGCGGAGTCGGACCGCCCGTGCCTGCCGTGGTCGGCCCTGTCGCGGTACCCGGGCCTCAGCAGTCCGACGCTGCAGGAGAATTTCTGCCGCAACCCGGACGGCGACCAGCGGCCCTGGTGCTTCACCAGCCGAGACCGGTTCGAGTACTGCGAAATCGCGGCCTGCCCGCCCTTCTTACCCCGCTCAGGTGAGATGTACTGCCCTTCTTACCCCGCTCAGGTGAGATGTACTGCGAAATCGCGGCCTGCCCGCCCTTCTTACCCCGCTCAGGTGAGATGTACTGCCCTTCTTACCTCGCTCAGGTGAGATGTACTGCGAAATCGCGGCCTGTCCGCCCTTCTTACCCCGTTCAGGTGAGATGTACTGCGAAATCACGGCCTGCCCGCCCTTCTTACCCCGCTCAGGTGAGATGTACTGCGAAATCGCGGCCTGCTCGCCCTTCTTATCCCGCTCAGATGAGATGTACTGCGAAATCGCGGCCTGCCCGCCCTTCTTACCCCGCTCAGGTGAGATGTACTGCGAAATCGCGGCCTGCCCGCCCTTCTTACCCCGTTCAGGTGTGAGATGTACTGCGAAATGCCGGCCTGCCCGCCCTTCTTACCCCGCTCAGGTGAGATGTACTGCGAAATCGCGGCCTGACCGCCCTTCTTATCCAGCTCAGGTGAGATGTACTGCGAAATCGCGGCCTGCCCGCCCTTCTTACCCCGTTCAGGTGTGAGATGTACTGCGAAATGCCGGCCTGCCCGCCCTTCTTACCCCACTCAGGTGAGATGTACTGCCCTTCTTACCACGCGCAGGTGAGATGTACTGCTAAATCCCGGCCTGCCCGTCCTTCGTACCACGCTCAGGTGAGATGTACTGCGCAATCCCGGCCTGCCCGCCTTTCTTACCTCGCTCAGGTGAGATGTACTGCGAAATCCCGGCCTGCCCGCCCTTCTTACCCCGCTCAGGTGAGATGTACTGCGAAATCACAGCCTGCCCGCCCTTCTTACCCCACTCAGGTGAGATGTACTGCGAAATCCCGGCCTGCCCGCCCTTCTTACCCCGATAAGGTGAGATATACTGCGAAATCCCGGCTTGCCCGCCCTTCTTACCCCGCTCAGGTGAGATGTACTGCGAAATCCCGGTCTGCCCGCCCTTCTTACCTCGCTAAGGTGAGATATACTGCGAAATCGCGGCCTGCCCGCCCTTCTTACCCCGATCAGGTGAGATGTACTGCGAAATCCCGGCCTGCCCGCCCTTCTTACCCCGCTCAGGTGAGATGTACTGCGAAATCCTGGCCTGCCCGCCCTTCTTACCACGCTCAGGTGAGATGTGCTGCGAAATCGCGGCCTGCCCGCCCTTCTTACCCCGCTAAGGTGAGATATACTGCGAAATCCTGGCCTGCCCGCCCTTCTTACCCCGCTCAGGTGAGATGTACTGCCTTTCTTACCACGTTGAGGTAAGATGTATTACCCTTCTTACCCCGATCAGGTGAGATGTACTACCTTTCTTACCACGCTCAGGTGAGATGTACTACCCTTCTTATCTCGCTCAGGTGAGATGTACTACCCTTCTTATCTCGCTCAGGTCAGATGTACTGCCCTTATTAACCCGCTCAGGTGAGATGTACTACCCTTATTACCCCGCTCAGGTGAGATATACTGTCCTTATTACCCCGCTCAGGTGAGATGTACTGCAACATTCCGGCCTGCCCGCCCTTCTTTCTTCGCTCAGGTGAAATGTACTGCCCTTATAACCCTGCTCAGGTGAGATGTATTGCCATTATTACCCCGCTCAGGTGAGATGTACTGCCCTTCTTATCTCGCTCAGGTCAGATGTACTGCCCTTATTACCCCGCTCAGGTGAGATGTACTACCCTTCTTATCACGCTCAGGTGAGATGAACTGCCCTTATTACCCCGCTCAGGTGAGATGTACTATCCTTCTTACCACGCTCAGGTGAGATGTACTGCCTTTCTTACCCCGCTCAGGTGATATGTACTGCCCTTCTTACCCCGCTCAGGTGAGATGTAATGTTCTTCTTACCCCGCTCAGGTGAGATGTACTGCCCTTCTTACCCCGTCAGGTGAGATGTAATTTCCTTCTTACCCCGCTCAGGTGAGATGTGCTGCCCTTCTTACCCCGCTCAGGTGAGATGTGCTGTCCTTCTTAGTTCTTACCCCGCTCAGGTGAGATGTACTGCCCTTCTTACCCCGTCAGGTGAGATGTACTGTCCTTCTTACCCCGCTCAGGTGAGATGTACTGCCCTTATTACCCCGCTCAGGTGAGATGTACTGCCATTCTTACCCCGCTCAGGTGAGATATACTACCCTTATTACCACGCTCAGGTGAGATATACTACCCTTCTTACCCCGCTCAGGTGATATGTACTGCCCTTCTTACCCCGTTCAGGTGAGATGTACTACCCTTATTACCCCGCTCAGGTGAGATATACTACCCTTATTACCCCGTTACTCCCTCAGACACCAGTAGCCGGGAGCCGTGTGGGGTGTTTGTACTGTACTGACCGACGGATTACTCCCTCAGACACCAGCAGCCGGGAGCCGTGTGGGGTGTTTGCACTGTACTGACCGGCGGGTTACTCCCTCAGACACAGACACCAGCAGCCGGGAGCCGTGTGGGGTGTTTGCACTGTACTGACCGGCGGGTTACTCCCTCAGACACCAGCAGCCGGGAGCCGTGTGGGGTGTTTGTACTGTACTGACCGGCGGGTTATTCCCTCAGACACCAGCAGCCGGGAGCCGTGTGGGGTGTTTGTACTGTACTGACCGGCGGGTTACTCCCTCAGACACAGACACCAGCAGCCGGGAGCCGTGTGGGGTGTTTGCACTGTACTGACCGGCGGGTTATTCCCTCAGACACCAGCAGCCGGGAGCCGTGTGGGGTGTTTGTACTGTACTGACCGGCGGGTTACTCCCTCAGACACCAGCAGCCGGGAGCCGTGCAGCGACACCAGTTTCCGCTGTAATCTGGACGAGTGTGTGCCGCGGGAGTACGTCTGTGATGGCGACGAGGACTGCGCCAACGGCCGAGACGAGACCATCTGTGACGCGCTCTCTACTAATTACCAGGTCAGACACGTCACTGCTGTCACACGACACGTCACGTCACACGACACGTCACTGCTGACCGGTCACTGCTGGTCACACAACTTGCTCAGGTTCACAAGGCTCACAATAGGCAGTACTGGTACTAGGTTCAGCGTTCTTTTTAACGATGTCTGACTTCAATCATTATTGTGATGCTACCTACCAATGTATCGAAGAGAGGGAACACTTCTTGGCCCTGGGTAGTGGGTACCTTCGCTTGGCGATAACAGGGTGCCTCTGCCTGCGTCAGGCGTTCCCCAACAACGACCTGCGTGTGATCGGCGACTTCCACGGCCTGGTGCGCTACACGGCGCGCACGCTCCGCAACTGCCAGTACCTGTGTCTGCTGGACCCTGACTGCAGTATGTTCGTCTACTTCGAGGACGAGAGCCTGTGCATCAGTACGGCCACGCCGCTGGGCGAGGCGTGGCCGACGCGCGCGCCTGGCCACAGCCTGTACGTGGTGCTGACCCGGTACGGCGCCTGCGCCGGCTACCGCTGCGCCAGCTTCCAGTGCCTCAACAAGACGGAGGTGCGCTGCGACGGCGTCACCGACTGCGACGACCTCTCGGACGAGAGCGGCTGCAGCGACGACTATGGCTTCCAGCTGCGGCTGACGGGTGGCAGCAGCGGCTCCGAGGGCCTGCTCGAGGCGCGCATCCGCGGCCGCTGGGGCGCCGTCTGTGACGACCTGTTCGACATCGACTCGGCGCACATCGCCTGCCGCGAGCTGGGCTTCCTGCGGGCGCGCCGCTACTACCTGAACGGCAGGCGGTTTCCGGGGACGGGGGAGCACGAGTACGCCCTGAACGGCGCGCTCTGTGCCGGCAACGAGACGTCGCTGTCGCAGTGCACGCTGCTGCAGACGCCGGGTCGCTGCGTGGCGGGCGAGACGGTGGCGCTGGACTGCACCGACCAGCCGTCCCTCTGCTCCTCCACCGTCAGCTCGTTCCAGTGTCCGGACGGCTCCGGCTGCGTCACCCAGCAGTACATGTGCAGGTCGGTGCCTAAGTGCCTGAAATTGATGGCACCTATATACCTGTGTGTTACACAGTCAGTCAGCCACTAATGGATGCTTGGGTGATAAGCTTGGGATAGCCCCGTGAAACCCCTCTGGTCTGCGGTGACGCGCGGTGGCCATGGTTTGTGGTGACGTGTGGTGTCTGCTGTTCACAGCGGTCATAACTCGTGTGATGACGTCAGTGAGCTGCCCCACCCCTGACGTCAGGGTCTGTGGTGACGTGTGATGTCTGCTGTTCACAGCGGTCAGAACTCGTGTGATGACGGTAGTGACGAGAGCGATGACGTCTGCGAGCTGCCTCAGTACCGGCTGCAGCACACCGACGACGTCAGGGCAGGACTGGTGCTCGTCAAGCCCAGGCGCAGGTTCTTCCGCAACGTCACAGCCTACGGCTTCGACACGCCAGAAGCCAATGTAAGGCTGCACTGATATAACAGCAGTTCTAAATCTATTATACACAATGAAGGAGACTTAGGGAGAATAGTGAATCCATTTTATATTCGTTCACACTGTCATATTGTGGTGCTCGCTCCAATGTATGCTCCGTCCGTGTCTGGCAGTACGTGTGTCAGCAGCTGGGTCTAGGCCAGCACGGCGTGCCGTTCGAGGGTCCCGACGTACCGGACGGCGTGCAGATGGCCGTGCTGTCGTGCTCGCCGCCGGCGCCGTGCCGGGTGGAGCCGCAGAACACGCTGCTGCCGCGGCGGGCGGCACGGCTGGCCTGCCTGCTGCAGCCGCCGCCCTCGCCCCGTCTGCGGCTCGCCGGGGCAGGGCGGGGCGAGAGCAGCGGTCTGCTGGAGGTGGAGCCGCCGGCCGGCGACTGGGGCCGCGTCTGCTCCCTCTCCTTCAACCGGCAGCAGGCGCGGGTCGCCTGCCGCCAGCTGGACTTCTCCGGGGACGCAGAGTTCGAGGTGCGCCCGCGCCAACCGGCCGTGCGCGCCTCCCTGAAGGCGATGGACTGTCTGGGGGACGAGGCCTCCATCGCCGACTGCGTCCTGCCCGCCTGGATCAACGGCACGGGCACTCAGGTACTGAGTACAGATCAACAGCATGGGCACTCGGGTACTGCGTTTAGATGTGCACGTGTGTGTGTGTGTGTGTGTGTGTGTGTGTGTGTGTGTGTGTGTGTGTGTGTGTGTGTGTGTGTGTGTGTGTGCGTGCGTGTGCGTGTGCGTGTGCGTGTGCGTGTGCGTGTGCGTGTGCGTGTGCGTGTGCGTGTGCGTGTGCGTGTGCGTGTGCGTGTGCGTGTGCGTGTGCGTGTGCGTGTGCGTGTGCGTGTGCGTGTGCGTGTGCGTGTGCGTGTGCGTGTGCGTGTGCGTGTGCGTGTGCGTGTGCGTGTGCGTGTGCGTGTGCGTGTGCGTGTGCGTGTGCGTGTGCGTGTGCGTGTGCGTGTGCGTGTGCGTGTGCGTGTGCGTGTGCGTGTGCGTGTGCGTGTGCGTGTGCGTGTGCGTGTGCGTGTGCGTGTGCGTGTGCGTGTGCGTGTGCGTGTGCGTGTGCGTGTGCGTGTGCGTGTGCGTGTGCGTGTGCGTGTGCGTGTGCGTGTGCGTGTGCGTGTGCGTGTGCGTGTGCGTGTGCGTGTGCGTGTGCGTGTGCGTGTGCGTGTGCGTGTGCGTGTGCGTGTGCCTGTGCCTGTGCCTGTGCCTGGGCGTGGGCGTGGGCGTGGGCGTGGGCGTGGGCGTGGGCGTGTGCGTGTGCGTGTGCGTGTGCGTGTGCGTGTGCGTGTGCGTCCTCAAATTATTGCGCTGAACTGGCTGTCGCATGCCACTGTGGACGCTGCTGACGCCGTGATCTCATGCCACGCCGTGTGTCCTGCTGACGCCGCTGCTGACGCCGTGTGTCCGTGTGACAGGTGTGTAACGGCAGCGGGGAGGTGTTCCTTCGCTGTGATGCCTCGCCACAGCCCCGGGGGGCGCTGCAAGTCTCCTCCCCGTGCCGTGCCGCCGCTGCCGGGATGGACCTGAGCCGGATCCTGGGCGGCAGCGCCGGCCGGATCCAGGACCACCCCTGGTACGCCCACCTGGACGCCGACGAGCTGGGCGAGAGGAAGCTCAAGTGCGGCGCCACGCTGGTCTCTGCGCGGTTCGTGCTGACGGCCGGCCACTGCCTGTACCGGACGGACGTGGACTCTGCGCCGGCCGGCGGCGGCCTGCTCTTCTCCCGCCGGCTGCTGCCGCTGGCCGACCTCTCCGTGGTGGTCGGCGACTCCGGCTCGGCCGTCATCGACACGCACCAGCAGCGCCTGGGCGTGCGGCGCGCGCACCGCCACCCGGCCCACCGCGCCATCAACATCTACCACAACGACGTGGCGCTGCTGGAGCTGGGCGGCCGAGTGGCGTTCTCTGCGGGCGTGCAGCCGGCCTGCCTGCCGCCGCCGGACGCCGCCTACACGCCGCACCTCGACTGCTCGGTGGCCGGGCTCGGGAAGCTGGCGGCCGGCCTGTTCGGCGCGCTGCCCGAGCAGCTGCAGGTCGGCAGCGTCTCATTCTTCACGCGCGCCCAGTGCGAGCGCTTCTACGGCCGGCGTAACATCACGCTGGGCATGGTGTGTGCCGGGGACGACCGGTTCGAGGTGGACACGTGTGACGGCGACTCGGGCGGGCCGCTGGTCTGCCGGCTGGGCGGCACCAGCGTGGTGATGGGCGTCACCAGCTGGGGGCAGGGTTGCGGCAGGAACGACTACCCGGGCGTCTACACGCGCGTCGCCACCTACGTCGAGTGGGTCCACGGCGTGATCGGGCCGGCCGCGGACAGCTGATCGTGCGCCGCCTCGGACCGGCCCGGGGTTTGGGACGCAATGATACGGGAGTGGGACAGTTATCGCTCTGCGCCGTGTGCCACAGCCCGCTCGTGCTCTATGGCGAGACTGGCACCGCCCGGCGTGGGGACGATTATGCTGAGATCGCTGGTGGTACTGGCCGGATGAAGAGGATGAGAGATTTGTGCACCAGAGTAAATTGTCAGACGGTACGCATCTGTGAACATGCTGAATCGCGATGGTTTTTTCTTCGTGCATTGTTTAAGCGACATTGCCGGATCAGTTTGTTTGTGATTGTGAAGTCGGCAGCCGGTGAAGATCGGTGAAGATCGGTGAATGAAGATCGGTGAAGATCGGTGAAGTCGGCAGAGGACAACAATGGAGTCAGCCTTTACATATTGTTAAGCCTCCCCTCGCCCCCCAAGTCACGGCAGATGTTTATTTTCCCTATATCGGGAGGTTGTGTGTGATTGGTGTCGGCAGTTCAGTGGCGTCTCATGCACCATCAGACAGTTGAGCCGCTGCCTGCCTGTCCGACTGTAATCTTGGCTCGGACGTGCACGACCCAGTTTGAATCGGTGCTTACTTGTACCGGGCGGGTGGTGACTGTGCCGTGTCGGGTGATCAGGGTGACTATGACGTCATTATGTCCCACACAGAGACCGATGTGTGTATATCAGCTGGACCAATGTACCTGGCGTGTCAGTGCTGGGTCAGGGGGAGGGGAGGACCACTGTGGTGTGCCATCTGTCGGCGGGTCGGCTGTCGCAGCGTGCCAAAGCTCAGAGCTCGATCGGCATGGCTCACCTGTCGACTTTACAGCTGTTATTAGTCGTGAAAATGCATTCGAGCATGTAAAATGCGATAGCTGATTTATAGGGCAGAATTTAATTTCCAGGCAGTTCCTTATCGTGCTTTTATCATTAATGTTGAACGTAATTAAGATTCATGGTATGCCAGATTAAGTTTGAAAAAGTTGTTTCTAAACATCTAGAGCGGAAACGTGGTTCATACTGCCATACTGTTATTAAACTGAAATACATTACGATTTTTGCACAATCCTACCTTATTAGTTACATTAATGGCCCTGTCTGCCTGTGTGGCCGTGCCGACTTAAGCACCGTGAAACGTTCGGTCCGCATCAGGTTCGAACCCATTAATTAACCTTTGCGTTACCAGCACGACGCTCTAACCCACTGAGTCTGTGCTAACCTGCCAATCAGCCGAGCCTCATGTAGAGAGGGTGCCTCTTCCCTAGCCCTCGCTGCTCGACACGTCAATATAGACCGCTGCAGTGTAGTGGAGAACACGGCTTATTCGATACTCGTACACAAAGATTAACAGGATGAACAGCACTGCGCCACACTTGACAGCGGTCCGTGGCAGACACCCATGTTTCCCGTACCAGCCACAGCGTCAGCATCACTCAGCACGGTACAGACAGTACACTGTACAGCCACCCGCAGACACGTCAGAAGAGAACAACCTCCCACCGGCACCCCGGGCGGCCACATCTGCAGACACGTCCTCCCCGGACGGCCACATCTGCAGACACGTCCTCCCCGGACGCAGACACGTCCTCCCCGGGCGGCCACATCTGCAGACACGTCCTCCCCGGACGCAGACACGTCCTCCCCGGGCGGCCACATCTGCAGACACGTCCTCCCCGGACGGCCACATCTGTAGACACGTCCTCCCCGGACGCAGACACGTCCTCCCCGGACGGCCACATCTGCAGACACGTCCTCCCCGGGCGGCCACATCTGCAGACACGTCCTCCCCGGACGGCCACATCTGCAGACACGTCCTCCCCGGACGGCCACATCTGCAGACACGTCCTCCCCGGGCGGCCACATCTGCAGACACGTCCTCCCCGGACGGCCACATCTGCAGACACGTCCTCCCCGGACGGCCACATCTGCAGACACGTACTCCCCGGACAGCCACATCTGCAGACACGTCCTCCCCGGGCGGCCACATCTGCAGACACGTCCTCCCCGGACGGCCACATCTGCAGACACGTCCTCCCCGGACAGCCACATCTGCAGACACGTCCTCCCCGGACAGCCACATCTGCAGACACGTCCTCCCCGGACGGCCACATCTGCAGACACGTCCTCCCCGGACGGCCACATCTGCAGACACGTCCTCCCCGGACAGCCACATCTGCAGACACGTCCTCCCCGGACGGCCACATCTGCAGACACGTCCTCCCCGGACAGCCACATCTGCAGACACGTCCTCCCCGGACGGCCACATCTGCAGACACGTCCTCCCCGGACAGCCACATCTGCAGACATGTCCTCCCCGGACGCAGACACGTCCTCCCCGGACGGCCACATCTGCAGACACGTCCTCCCCGGCGTCCGTCAGCTATCGCCTCTCGCTGTACGGAGGCACGCCGCGCAGCTCCATGTCTTCAGTGGCGCCACTTATGTCCTCACGACCGAGCTCAGCTGCCATGGTGGCGCCACCTCTGTCTTCCCGGCTGAGCCCAGCAGTTACGGTGGCGCCACTTCCGTCTTCTCGGCTGAGCTCAGCAGCGATGGTAGCGCCACCTCTGTCCTCACGGCTGACTGCTGAGCTCAGCTGACTCATGGCTGACGGCTGAGCTGAGCTGACTCACGGCTGACTGCTGAGCTCAGCATCGATAGTGTCGCCGATCCAGTCGCTGAAGAGGCCGACGTTGGTGTAGGTGACCACATCGTTGCACTCGTCTTGCAGCCTTCCCCAGGGCACCAGGCCGGCCAGGACCCAGCGGGCGCGGTCCCGCCGGTGGCGACACACCAGCGCCGAGCCTACGTCCGCCCAGCAGTCGGTCTCGGCGCCACCGCACGCGAACGTGTCGTCCAGCTGGCTGAACGGCTTCAGCCGGCCCAGCGCGCGCAGCCGCGTCTGGCAGGCCTCGCGCGACACGAACGGAATGCGCTCGTGCAGCACGGCGTCCAGCGCGTCCTTACGCGGGTCAGACCAGCCGTGCAATACGCAGTCGGTGCCCTCCCAGTCGGCCGCCAGCCGCTCCACCGAGTCGCCCCGGCACGGCAAGCAGACGGGGCTGATGTCCTCGGCGGGCGCGGCCGGCGCCGCCAGGAACAGCAGACCCAGGTCGCTGGTAGCGGCCGCGCCATCCCGCCGGTACTCCGGGTGGTAGACGGCTCGCCGGATGGTGTGATCAGACGCCGGCCGGCCGAAGTCCACCTCCGTGTTGACCCGGTACTCGGCCAGCCGCACCGTCAGGACGAGGCCGCGCATCAGCGCCTCCTCGTGGCAGGCGGCCGACACCAGCACGGCGGACGGGTGCACCAGCACGCCGCCGCAGGCCGGCACTGGCGAGTCGGCCCGGCTCGACGGCGCGCCCCGCACCGACGCCAGCCAGGGGAACTCGCCGAACCAGGCCACCTGGGTGGTGTTCTGGAAGGTCTCCCGCAGCTGGCCGTCGGCGGGGTCGCAGATGCCGCGCAGGCCGCGCTCGTGCCGGTGGCCACAGCTGAGCAGAGGGTCCGGCGGCACCACCACCGTCTGCAGCAGGCCCGAGAGGGTGACTAGCAACTGCACCTCCGAGCCGGCCAGCTCCGCCATGGCAGGTCCTCAGACAGACAGAGACACTGACGCCGCCGCTCCTGCCGGGCAACACAGGTCCTCAGAGTCATTATCGTTATTTTTACACTTTTGAAATTTTCCTGCAGAAATATTATATAAGTACATTTTTATTTTAGCATTTGTTGACAACATCTTTCGATAAACAGAGCCCAGAGGGTCATAGCGGAGGGCATAGTCCCGATAGGCAGGGTCATAGCGGAGGGCATAGTCTCGATAGGCAGGGTCATAGCGGAGGGCATAGTCTCGATAGGCAGGGTCATAGCGGAGGGCATAGTCTCGATAGGCAGGGTCATAGCGGAGGGCATAGTCTCGATAGGCAGGGTCATAGCGGAGAGCATAGTCTCGATAGGCAGGGTCATAGTGGAGGGCATAGTCTCGATAGACAGGGTCATAGGGAGGGCATAGTCTCGATAGGCAGGGTCATAGTGGAGGGCATAGTCTCGATAGGCAGGGTCATAGTGGAGGGCATAGTCTCGATAGGCAGGGTCATAGCGGAGGGCATAGTCTCGATAGGCAGGGTCATAGTGGAGGGCATAGTCTCGATAGGCAGGGTCATAGCGGAGGGCATAGTCTCGATAGGCAGGGTCATAGTGGAGGGCATAGTCTCGATAGGCAGGGTCATAGCGGATGGCATAGTCTCGATAGGCAGGGTCATAGCGGAGGGCATAGTCTCGATAGGCAGGGTCATAGCGGAGGGCATAGTCTCGATAGGCAGGGTCATAGTGGAGGGCATAGTCTCGATAGGCAGGGTCATAGCGGAGGGCATAGTCTCGATAGGCAGGGTCATAGTGGAGGGCATAGTCTCGATAGACAGGGTCATAGCGGAGGGCATAGTCTCGATAGGCAGGGTCATAGTGGAGGGCATAGTCTCGATAGGCAGGGTCATAGCGGAGGGCATTGTCTCGATAGACAGGGTCATAGCGGAGGGCATAGTCTCGATAGGCAGGGTCATAGTGGAGGGCATAGTCTCGATAGGCAGGGTCATAGCGGAGGGCATAGTCTCGATAGGCAGGGTCATAGTGGAGGGCATAGTCTCGATAGGCAGGGTCATAGCGGAGGGCATAGTCTCGATAGGCAGGGTCATAGTGGAGGGCATAGTCTCGATAGGCAGGGTCATAGCGGAGGGCATAGTCTCGATAGGCAGGGTCATAGCGGAGGGCATAGTCTCGATAGGCAGGGTCATAGCGGAGGGCATAGTCTCGATAGGCAGGGTCATAGCGGAGGGCATAGTCTCGATAGGCAGGGTCATAGTGGAGGGCATAGTCTCGATAGGCAGGGTCATAGCGGAGGGCATAGTCTCGATAGGCAGGGTCATAGTGGAGGGCATTGTCGATAGACAGGGTCATAGCGGCGGTCCGTCAATTTTTTTTTTTTTTTAGTCCGAATGTTTTTGAATGGATGGATTTCCGAGGTCAGGCCCCGCGCTAAGCATAGCTTGTTGCGCAGGCCCTGACCCCACCACCCGATCAAGCAATTCCTGGCGTCCGGCAGAATTTAGAAGCGAAAGTTGTACGTGCCCGACATACCTGGACACGGTCCGCCCCGCCCTCTAACGTCACCTGACATTGAGTACGACCGCTGCCACCGGCCACAGGCCATCCCAGTCAGGGGCAAATAGCGAGCGCCGAAGCGACTCGAACCCGGGCTGCCACTACCGGGTGAGGTCAGAAGCCCAGCGCTCTCCCAACTGAACTACAGGGGCGGACAAGTTAGCGTCGTATTCGTATTCGTTTTCAGCGTTCAGTTCAGATTTGCCCCAAAGTAAGCATATGGGTAGATTAACCCTCGCCCTACGGGGGGGGGGGGCTGACAGGTCCCCCTGAGGTTTTTCTTGAATAACTTTTGACACATGGGGTGCATCTTGTTGAAATTTTTGGTAGCTGAGTTTACAACAATTATACGTAGGCAGTAAAATTTATTTGAAATTGGTTAAGTATTTTGGGAGATAATAATGTTTTGATGACGTCATGTTGGTAACAAAATGAAAAATATTTGAAAAATCGTAGAAAACAGAGTTTTAAAGCAAATTGCAAACTCAATTTACCAAAGATACAAAATGGCATTCTCTTTAAAATGGCAATCTCGGATTTTCGGACAAAATCTCGGACAATCTCGGCAATCTCGGACAAAATCAAAATTTTCAAAGATATTAGAAAACCGGAATATATACGAGAGAACTGAGTATGGACAATACTCATACCAAATTTCAAAGCAATATCTCCATTATTGACTGAGTGATGGCTTCCTAAGTGTAAGAAACTGATGACGTAATTTTTTTGTTGTTGACATTTTTGGACAAGATACGAACAAATAATTACGCTTTTTTATTTCAGAGCCAAAACTGGTCTAGGAACATGCCTTTTTATTTACATTTATCAATTTCTAATTTTGAGGTTTTCTGAAGAGCAAAATCGCTGTTCTGGACGTGGTAAATCCGAGGTCATTCACTTGACCTGGAAGGTCACCCGTTGACCTAAAACCCCCAAAAAATCGCATACAATTAGATTCCTCTCTTGACAGGCAACATGCTGGTTCTTACCGCATTGCTCTAAGTTGCTTGGTTTGGAAGTTAACAGGGGGGCAGGCCCCCCTGTTAGGCCCCCCCGTAGGGCGAAGGTGAAAAAAAACTCCCGTAGGGTGAGGGTTAAGTAGAGTTATACACGAATATGCTATCAGTTTTGCCCTAGAACACATAGTTTGATCTCCAGAGGTCATTGAAATGTCCCAAAAGAACACCACACTGTGTACCCCTAGTTTTTCGTGTACCGTTCCCATTCGGTCGCAACGGGCCTCAAATGAATCGTCACGCTGGCTTGTGCCACGGTCAATAAATTGTCATCCAGAGCTCAAAGGTCAAGGTAAAGGTCACGGAGACGAATGCGATTTTGTTTTCTCAGTCGGTGTACCCTCTAGTTTTGTTTCGTTTACCGTCCGCTTTGCTCGCAAAGGCCTTGAAGTGACTCGTCGTCACGCCAATTAGCGTCACGGTCAATACATTTTCATCCAGAGGTCAAGGTCAAGTTAACAGAGACGAATACGACATTTATTTAACCGGTGTACCCTCTACGTTTTTTTCCCGTTTATCGTCCGAATTGCTCGCAAAGGGTCTCAAATAAATCGTCGCCACGCCAGCTTGCGTCACGGTCAATACATTTTCATCCAGAGGTCAAATATCAAGGTCACAGAGACGAATACGAAATTTGTCAGATGGTGTACCTTCTAGTGTTTAAGTTTACCGTCCAATTTGCTCGCAAAGGGCCTCAAATGAATCGTCTCGTCAAGCCGGCTTGCGTCACGGTCTAGAAATTGTCAGCCAGAGGTCAAAGATTATGGTCACGGAGACGAATACGGAATTTGTTAGCCGGTGTACTTACTAGTTTGTTTTTCTTCTCTCGATTACCGTCTCATTTGCTCCCAAGAGGCCTAAAATGTATCGTCGTCGCACCAGCTTCAGTCCCTGTCAAGAAATCGTCATCCAGAGGTCAAAGGTCAAGGTCACAGTGACGATACGAAATATGAAATAACGGCGAAATATCAGTGACCACTGACTATGACCTATCACCTCGGGATGACAATGTCTTGACCGTGACGCAAGCTGGTGTGACGATTCAGTTGAGTCTCTCTGTAAGCAAATCAGACGGTAAATGATAAAAAAAAACTAGAGGGTACACCTGGTTAAAAATTGCGTATTTGTCTCCGTGACCTTGACCTTTGAATTCTGGTTAAAAATGCATTGGCCGTGACGCAAGCTGGCGTGACGATTTATTTGAGGCCTCTTGCAAGTAAATCGGACGCTAAACGAAAAATATAGAGGGTACACTGTCTTAAACATTTCGTATTCGTCTCCGTGACCTTGACCCTTAACCTTGGGGTGCAAGTTTATTGGCTGTTACGCAAGCTGGCGTGACAAGTCATTTGAGGGCCTTTGCGAACCAATCGGACGGTAAACGAGAAGGAAAAAAGCTAGAGGGTACACAGACTTAAAACATTTCGTTTTCGTCTCTGTGACCTTGACCTTTGACCTCTGGATTATAATTTATTGACCGTAAAGCAAGCTGGCGCGACGACGATTCATTTCAGGCACTTTGCGAGCAAATCGGCCGGTAAACGAAACAAAAACTATTGGGTACACCGTTTGGTGCTCTTTTGTGAAATTTCGATGAACTCTGGAGGTCAAACCGTGTGCCCTAGGGCATAAATGATAGCATATTCGTGCCTAAATCGACGAAATCTACACACATGCTTAGTTTGCGGGCAAATCGGAACTCGACGCTGAAAATGAATACGAATATGACGCTAACTTGACGGACATGGGGCATTGTCGATAGACAGGGTCATAACGGCGGGCATAGTCGCCGAGAAGCAAATTAATCGCAGTAAGACCACGCAAACCTTCACTCCGTACGAGCAAACCTCCTTGTAGCTTCAGGTATGTTACCCAAACCTATGACTCACTGCTTAATCACCATTGTGCATTCACATCGTCAGGCACGTAGCCAGGATTTCGTCCAGGAGGGGGCGGCGCCTCGAAAGGGCCCCTTCCCAAGCGTTGAAAGGCCCCCCCCAAAAAAAAACGCATGCAAAGGCACGTACAAGACTGCAAAATTCAGTATGGCAGGTATGGCATGGGCCATACCAAAGTTTAGGAGCTGGAGTTAGGAAACTGCCACATCAACTTTTGAACCAGCGACACGAATTTGGAATCAGCTATACCAACTTTAAATATTTTTTTAAGCTCAAGACCTGGAACTCTTAAACAAATTGCGCCGCGGAGCGGCGCGAAAATTTTGAGTATTATGCCCTGGGTTGCTTTCTTATCAATGCGTCCCATTGCGTATGGTGCGGACCTCTAAAATTGCTATATTGTGCGTTTAAAGTGCGGGGAAAAGGTGCTAAAATGAACTATTTTGCCAAATAGTATAGGAAAGTAGCAACATAACACATAAATGCGCCGAGAAACTGACCGATTTTTTTCCTAACCCACATATAATTGAATTTGTAGCTAAATTGCGCCGCGGAGCGGCGCGAAAATTTTGAGCTTGATTCCCTGTTCAACTGTATTCTTACTGTTGAAAGGCCCAACGTCCCTCCAGATCGTCTAGGGGCCCCTCTGACCTTTTCTACGCTCTTCCGACCTGTTCAGGGACTCATCTGGGATCCGCGAAGCGAAAAGACATGATGTGGAGTGGGTGATATTATATATATATATATATATATATATATATATATATATATATATATATATATATATATATATATATATATATATATATATATATATATATATATATATATATATATATATATATATATATATATATATATATATATATATATATATATATATATATATATATATATATATATATATATATATATATATATATATATATATATATATATATATATATATATATATATATATATATATATATATATATATATATATATATATATATATATATATATATATATATATATATATATATATATATATATATATATATATATATATATATAAAAAATACAAAGAGGGCTTACTCTACAGGAAAAAATAAAATCGGATCTTTCGGGTATATTGTAGCACCCTGACGAAGGGTGTTACAATATACGCCAAAGCTCCGCTTTTAATATTTGTATTGTGGAGTAAGTCCTCTTTGTATTTAATCTTCATCTGCGATCTCTACGTGCTTTGACCCTTCCGGTCTCACCAGAGACTCCTCTGACCTTCCAAGAAGCCCCTTTTGTGTGTCAAGGGGCCCATTCGGTCTGTTCAGAGGTCCTTCCGACCTGGCCAGGGACTGCACTGGCTGCTTTGTCGCCCTGCCGACATGCTCAGGGGCAGGGGCGGCGGATTGCGGGGCGCAGAGTACCCCAAATCGCCCCCCCCCCCCCCTCAAATGAAAATCCTGGGGAGGGGAAGGGTCATATTGCCCCAGATTGAGCAGGCTAAAATCTGGGGGGGGGGGGGCAAAACTACCCTTTGCCCCCAGGATTTTCGACTGGAGGGCAATTTTGGGTACCCTGCCCCCGCAATCCGCCGCCCCTGCTCAGGGGCCCCTCCGACCTGCCCAGGGGCCCCTCCAGTCTGGCTAGGAACTCATCCGGCATGTTCAAGGGGCCTTCCGACCGGCCCAGGGACCCTTTCGGTCTAGCCAGGGGCTGCTCTGACTTGCCCAGGAGCCCCTCCGATCGGCTCAGCGACTCTTCTGGTCGGCCTGCGCTGGCTGCTTTGTCGCCCTTGCCGACATGCCCAAGGGGCCCTCCGACCTGCCCTGGAGCCCCTCCGTGCTGGCCAGGGGGCCATTTCGGCATGTTCAGGGGCCCTTCTTACCCGCCCAGGGGTCCTTTCGGTCTGATCAGGGGGCCCTCCGATCTGCGCAGGGACCATTTTAACTTTCCAGGGGCCCTCTGGTCTCTCCAGGGGCCCATTAACCTTCTAAGGGGCCCTTCCGAGCTAGCAAGGGACTGCGCTGGCTGCTTGGTCGCCTTGCGACATGCTCCGAGGGCCCTCCGACCTGCCCTGGGGCCCCTCCGTGCTGTCTAGGGGCTCATTCGGCATGTTCAGGGGCCCTTCTGACCCACCTAGGGGCCCTTTCGGTCTGGTCAGGGCCCATCTGACCTGCACAGGGGCCCTCTTAACTTCCAGGGGCCCTCCAACCTGCTCAGGGGCCCTTATGATATGGAAAAGGACTGCGCTGGCCGCTTTGTCGACAAATACTCGTGGGATTAGCCTTCTTTTATGCAGGTAGAGTAAGGTGATTTGAAGGGGCGAGACTGGTGGAGGGGGGGGGGGGGTGGGGGTGGGTGGGGGGTGGGGGTGGGGGTGGGGGTGGGGGTGGGGGTGGGTGTGGGTGGGGTGGGGTGCAACCTCGGATGGGCCCAAGAGGCTCTTTTTTGCACTTTTCTTTTATGTCTTTATGTCTTTATGCTCAGGGGCCTCTCAACCTGCCCATGGGCCCTCTGTGCTGGCTAGGGGCCCATTCCACGTGTTCAGGGGGCCCATTCGACGTGCTCAGGGGGCCCTGTGACCCGCTCAGGGGCCCTTTCGGTCTTGCCAGGGGCCCCTCTGACATGCACAGGGCTCTTTTGAACGTCCAAGGGGCCCTCTGGTCTTTCAGAGAGGGCCCGGTGGCCCTAAAGGGCCTCTGAAGTCCGCTAAACTCTCTAATGACCACGCTTCGTGTAGTAAAGAGCCTACGATACCGCGCTTCGCGCGGTCTCGTCGGCCCTTTTCGGCGCGCGCAGCACGCCGAAAAGGGCCCTCCTGGCCTCTAGGGGGGGGGGGGGGGGCGGCCGCCCCCGCCGCCCTTCCCTTGGCCTTGGCTACGTGCCTGCGTACCATCCAGTCAATGACATCGATGAGGGCATCTTCCGTGGAGTGACATTTGCGGTAGGCATATTGTGTGGAAGCCAGGATATTATTGCTAATCAAATATTCAGTAACCTGACTGCAAACGACCTTCTCACAATTTTTTGACAAGACTGGTAATATAGAGATTGGCCTGAAACTATTGGCTTCCTCACGAGATCCAGATTTGAATAGCGGCACCACACACGCCTCTTTCCAAGCCGAAGGAAAAACATGCGTACTGATCAAGGAATTCACCAAGTGCAATACATGAGGTCCAATTACTGAAAAACACTTTCGCACGGCTGCTATGGGCAGGCCATCAAGCCCGACAGCTTGGCTGGCAGACAGTTCACTGAGCGCGGCGGATAGTTCCGGAAGCGTAATCACACGAAGCGTCAGCCCAGCTGTCGTCACGCAGGGTGACCTGGGAGGGAGGGGAGGCGCAGCGCTGCCACCAGCTGCTATCTCAGCGGCGATTTTTGGCCCGACATTGGCAAAGCGTCGGTTACATTCGTCCGCCTTTTCAGCGGACAACGAGGCAGGGTTATTCCCACTTTCTTTCGGCCGCATGACAAATTAGTTCACACCCTGCCAGAAAGCATTACGATCGCGCGACATTTGAGCACATACATATTCTCTACGTGACACGGCAAAGTGGCCCTTGACCGGATTTCGAAGCCTGCGGTACTCCTTCTTATTCTCCCCACCCCCGTCTCTGCGTCACACAAGATTGGCCCTATCCCTACACCGCATTAGTTCAAGAAGCGTCTCATCGTCCTCCACCCATGGACAGTGCTGCCGACGGCGCGGTGTCACTGATCTTAGCGGACAATGGGAATCGAGCACGCTCCACCAGAGTCGCACAAAATTACAGACTTCCGTATCGACATCCGTCGCTTCATAAACAGGATCCCAATTAAGATACAGTAGTTCCAAGCATATCGCATCTCAGTTCGCTTTACGCCATGACCTCGATACGAAACTTTTTGGACTAATGCGAGGTTTAACCACAGGAAAGCTTATTACAGTAGTAAGGTGATCAGAAATTGGCTCTGTTGACAAGAAAACCGCCGAGTTCAGTCCGTCCACGTTGGTGATGATATGGTCCAGGAGGGTAGGGGTCGGCTCCAGGTGAGTAGGTTCCGTGACCAGTTGTTGCAGCCCCAGGTCGTTCAGCGCCGTCATATACCGACGACAGATTGGTATGTCCGGTCTGAGGACGTCTGAGGACCTTTGTTGACATCTGGTGACCTCAATAAGGACCTGACCTAAAACATGACCTTAGAACTTTCATTAGACCTTGTTTCGAGCTATCTAACGTTTTTTTATGTTTGTCGCTATGTTGCATTTTTTTTTAATCATAGAGGGGCGGGTATCCCCCGGCCCTGTCGGTTCGAAGTTGGCGCGGACCCCGTCGGTGCGCGGGTTAACAATTTTAGTTGCACGCACAAGGCTCCTTGAAGGTCCCAGCAGCAACACAATGAAGAAGAGGCAACGCAAAACTTCGGGCCCTCAACATTTTACGTTGCCCCGATTGCTCACGTTTGTGACAAATTGCATTGCAAACACATAAATTCGAGGTAATTCATTGACGTATAGACTATGGAATGTGGAGGCGCTTTACGCGAAACGATGCGTCATAAGTATGCAAAGACAACTCAGAAAACAGCAACGTATAAAACTTCAGTCGAACATTTTGGGCGCTCACGGGCTTATCAAGTATAGCTTGTGTTAGTTTAAGGCCACTGGCAGATCCAGCAGGTGTGTGTGTGGTGGGGGGGGGGGGGGGAAGAGGTCATGCCCAAACCGCCCGAAGTCAGCCAAAAATTGACACATTTCCTGATTTTAAAGAATAATTAAGCAATTTAACCAAGATAATGTTCATCAAAATTCAATACGAAACCATTTCGGTCATCTTTGGCTCAGGTCAAAATTGAGGTCATCAGAAGTCATCAAAGGTAAAATTTGGCAATTTTTAGAGTCTGGCATCTGCCTAACAGACCCCCAAACATCTCGAGAACTAAAAATACCTAGGAACAAACGAGATTTTTTTAAAAGAAAAAGTAATTAAAAATGAAATCGCCAACGTGTCCTCGTTTTTTATTTATTTTGTGATCAGGTCGATAGTTTAGGCTATAGGTCAACAAAGCCAAAGGTCACACTGACTGTATATTATCAATAACCTTTCCGTTAATAAATTTGCAAACCTAATAACGATATGACAATTATTTTACCGTCACCTTGTTTGTCTCGCCAAGGCCCGTTCAACCATAACCGGCGTGACCGGGTGAGGTCAAATAAAAAATCTGACCACAGGTCAGGGTCATATTGTGACCAAGGTAGGTCCTTGTACATATTGGGAAACGCGTTTTCACAAGACGGACACAATAGTGTCAGTTGCACGACTCTACCTTTATTCTTTCAGAAGTTATTGGTGGTCCTGGACGTACATGACCTGAGTTTACCTGGTAGGGGCCAAGTAACACAAATTGTACCTGAGTCAATAATTACATATGATAACATGAACTACTGTGAACCTTGCAGATTTCGCCATGGGCTGGGCTTATGGGCCATGGGCAGGGCCTATTTTAACATGTTAACTGGGGGGGGGGCAAATGCCCCCCAGTGAGCCGCCCCCCCCCCCCCCCTCAGTCAAGAAATGTTGCCCACCCTGATTTCAGTACTTCCATGTCATTTTTCGCTTGATAGGTATTCAATTAAAATAATATATGCTTACCTGGTGATAAATGTATACAATTACAATGCAAATGTCATGATATTCCTAAGTTTTAGTATTTCCCAGCCAAAATAAGTATCTTTAAATTATTTCCGGAATATCTTGAATTTCAATATCCTCTGAACAATTGCTCATTAGCGGCAGAGTGGGGGAGATCGGGGTTTGTTGCATCAGGAACGTCGCCACACAATTTGGAGTGGGTGGGGGGCAACTGCTGAGCCGATTGTGTTAAAATTTTGTGTGGTTAGGGATCTCTCAGCCGCCACTTTCCCACAAGTCAGGTGGGGTGTTTCTGCACTTGCGCACGTGTGCACCACGTATTTGTATCTCAGAAACTACTTCCCTGATCGAGTTGAAATTCACCATACATTTCCTTCGCGTTCGCTCGTTCATCGCCAACTACGGCGCCATATTGGTTCAGTAAAAAAGTTAGGGAAGAAAATGACGAATGACCTCAGGGTGAATAGATTTTACCTCGTGGAGGTCACAGGATAAAAATAAGACATGGATGCATTGGCGGATCCAGAACGGGTGGTTGGGGGGGGGGGGATGGGGGGGGGATTTCAAAAAGTCTCACACAATTCTGAAAACGCATCGGATTTGGCTTGCTTGGGCATTGATAGCTGATTTAAAGCTAACTTTCCTCAGTAAAAGTTGCTTAGATTTTCTTCTATATCAGGAAATGTGTCAATCTTTCGCCGATTTCAGTTTTTTTTCTTCTTTTTTTTTTTGGGGGGGGGGGGGCAATTGCCCATTTTGCTCAACCGTAGATCCGCCACTGGATCTTTGTATTTTTCAAAAGATGCGGGGCTCTGGTGAAAATTGATCAAATTTACCATTTCCTGTGGATTTATATGCATTGTCATGTTTCCCCAATCACTTATAATTGGGAGGTCACAAAATAGACTTCCCCTTAAAGGAAATAGTTCACCTTGGAAAATTTTTACCCAACACGATTTGATTATATTTTGTAATACAATTTCTTTTTATATTGTCCAAAATTGCCTTATATCGCGCCGATTCAGGACAGAAGGCCGTACATTTGTATTGTTTATCAAAACTATATGCATACTCTCTGAGTCCGAGTCCTGACGTCACGCGAATGTAAAAAATGGTTCAGGCAATCAGATTCGAAAGTAGTCGCGTAAAGATAGACTCGCATTGGAGATGTGCCAACCGGCGGCCGGCGATTCGCTTTCTAGCACCAGCCGCAAGCTGATTGACTGATGGTATAGCCTCTGCCCGGGCTAGAACCAGTACAACATTCTTTCGCCAGCACCGCATTCCTTCGCCAAAAACTAAAATATATTCGGCTGGAGTCTTTTCAGTCAAGAAACTTGCAGATAGGGGTTTCCCAACACGGGCTACAAAACTGCTATCTCAGTTTAAAACTAATGTTGAAGGTGAACTATTTCCTTTAAGTCACCGATATAAAAATCATCCGAAATAGCAGAATTGTAGGTGTTTATGACCTGATTAAATCCTGTGAGTATCTAACTGATCGGTCAAACAATGTGACTGCGGCACGACCTTACATTTTTTGAAGGTGGGAATAATAAATAAAGTGGGAAATAATAATAAATTGGGATCACTAGACTTTATTTAGTGACGTGACCTGAGGAGACCCGATGTAAACAAATTAACAGGATTTGGGCAATTGATAGGCAAGCAGTTGTACTAAAAATGGCGGCGCGAAATGGCGTCGTTTTCCGCTATTTCCAAAAAACCTAAGGGGGGACGGTATCCGCCCGCATTGGCGAATCCAGGGGGCGGACATCAGGGGCAAATGCCCCCCCCCCCCCCATGAATCTGGGGGGGGGGGGGGATGCAATACAACTATGCCCCCCATGCGCGTTCCCTGCACTGAACGTGAAAACAATGATCTTAAGAGAAAACTTCATGAAAACGGAAGTTTTTCTTCTTCTATCAAGTGATTGAGTTTGAAGTTTGTACATGTATGATGTATCCCTTGCTTTCAATGTCGGGGGGGGGGGGGCAGAATCTGCCCCATCCCGGATTTTCTCCATAACTTTAAAACTGTTACAGATATCAACGTGAAACTTGCAGTACCTTATACTGCAAGTTCTACGTCTTCTCACCAAATTTCAATTAAATTAATGTAGCGTTTTGTGAGATAATAACGTTTTAATGACGTGATGGCATGCCATTTTTTGGGAAAACAATAAATGTTTGAAAAATCGTAAAACATAGAGCTTCAAAGCAAATTGCAAATACAAAATGTGAAAAGAAAGGAAATGACATTCTCTTGCAAATGTCTATCTCGAATTTGTGATGTTTTGGGGTTTTGAAAAAGAAGAAAAAAACTAAAAAAATATATCTAAAAAATATAATATCAGAGCTAAAAAAAATATGTTAACCAGCAGTTTACTTACACAGCAACACACTGATGCTATGGCTGTGTTTTTTTTTGTTAGCATAGTTGGTTCATTGTTTCACATTTATAGTATACAAGTAAATATACTAGGATAATGATTGCAAATTTTGTGAAAATAATTATATACCTAATGTGAACGGGCCGGACCGGGCCTGGGCCTCAATATGATTAATTTGACCGGGCCTGGTCCGGGCCTGGGCTTGGTGTTGATGGGCCTGGGCCGGGCCGGGCCGGGCTGGGGGTTGGTGGGCCCGTGACGAACAATGGAACCTTGAACTGGCGCTGCCCGATCAGTGACCGGTCGGTTGCGAGTGGTGGGCGAAGTCAAGGGCGGGACTACAGAGCGACCGGACGTTAGCCTCTATCCGAGCTCGTATTGTGTTTAACATTACGAGTGAATGGAAAGCGCCCTAAGTTTTCGTTTGACACTAACCAACTTGTATAGTACAAATTAGCGCAGGGCCTGAAACGTCCATTGCGAGAAATTTGTTCATACCAGTTGATGCATTCAAAAGTTATCGCCGAAATTTAGGGTCCCAAGCGGCGTGCCGTTCACAGTAGAAGGCGAGTATAAGCCCTAGGGTTAGGCAGGTGCCCCAGTGGCGACTAGGGGCCAGTACAGGTCATTCAGGCGCTAGACAGGACCACCAGTGGCGATCAGACACTCCAGAATCAGGATGGGACCAGGTTAGGGCAGTAGCCATTTGTCCCCCCCCCCCCAGACGAGGCAGGGCCTGGGCCCTGAAGGCCCCAGTGTCTATCAGGGATTACCATGACCAGGTGCTGGCCGAGGGCGCCTCAGGCCGACCAACCTAGGGCCCTTCGGGACGACCTGGGGCCCTCTTAGGCTGGCCGAGGGCCTTATTAGACCGACCGGGCCCCTCAGGTCGACCGGGGCCCTCTTAAGCCTAACAAGGCCGACTGAGGGCACCTCAGGACAACCAAGGGCCCCCTTGGGCCGACCGGGCCCCTGAGGCCGACCGGACCCCCACATACCGATCGAGGGCTCTTCAAGCCAATCAAGGGCCCTTCAGGTCGACCGAGGACGGCCTCTACTCACCGCTAACAGTCGGTGTCGTCCCCGTGTGGCTGGCTCCTCTCAGGTCGTGCCACCGACATTGCAACGTACCGACTGTTGTCCTTGCCGTCCGGTGTCCCTCACCATCGACTGTTGTCCTGGCCGTCCGGTGTCCCCTGCTGCAGCGAGTCCGTCCCTCACCACCGTCTGTTGCCCTGGCCGTCCGGTGTCCCTCACCACCGTCTGTTGTCCACGCCGTCCGGTGTCCCTCACCACCGTCTGTTGTTCTGGCCGTCCGGTGTCCCTCACCACCGTCTGTTGTCCTGGCCGTCCGGTGTCCCTCACCACCGTCTATTGTCCTGGCCGTCTGGTGTCCCTCACCTCCGTCTGTTGTCCTGGCCGTCCGGTGTCCCTCACCACCGTCTGTTGTCCTGGCCGTCCGGTGTCCCTCACCACCGTCTGTTGTCCTGGCCGTTCGGTGTCCCTCACCACCGTCTGTTGTCCTGGCCGTCTGGTGTCCCTCACCTCCGTCTGTTGTCCTGGCCGTCCGGTGTCCCTCACCACCGTCTGTTGTCCTGGCCGTCCGGTGTCCCTCACCACCGACTGTTGTCCTGGCCGTCCAATGTCCCTCACCACCGTCTGTTGTCCTGGCCGTCCGATGTCACTCACCACAGTCTGTTGCCCTGGCCGTCCGGTGTCCCTCACCACCGTCTGTTGTCCTGGCTGTCCGGTGTCCCTCACCACCGCCTGTTGGCCTGGCCGTCCGGAGTCCCTCACCACCGTCTGTTGTCCTGGCCGTCCGGTGTCCCTCACCACCGACTGTTGTCCTGGCCGTCCGGTGTCCCTCACCACCGTATGTTGTCCTGGCCGTCCGGTGTCCCTCACCACCGTCTGTTGTCCTGGCCGTCCGGTGTCCCTCACCACCGTCTGTTGTCCTGGCCGTCCGGTGTCCCTCACCACAGTATGTTGTCCTGGCCGTCCGGTGTCCCTCACCACCGACTGTTGTCCTGGCCGTCCGATGTCCCTCACCACCGGCTGTTGTCCCGGCCGTCCGGTGTCCCTCACCACCGTTTGTTGCCCTGGCCGTCCGGTGTCCCTCACCACCGTCTGTTGTCCTGGCCGTCCGGTGTCCCTCACCACCGTCTGTTGTCCTGGCCGTCCGGTGTCCCTCACCACCGTCTGTTGTCCTGGCCGTCCGGTGTCCGTCACCACCGTCTGTTGTCCTGGATGTCCGGTGTCCCTCACCACCGTCTGTTGTCCTGGTCGTCCGGTGTCCCTCCCCACCGTCTGTTGTCCTGGCCGTCCGGTGTCCCTCACCACCGTCTGTTGTCCTGGCCGTCCGGTGTCTCTCACCACCGTCTGTTGTCCTGGCCGTCCGGTGTCCCTCACCACCGTCTGTTGTCCTGGCCGTCCGGTGTCCCTCACCACCGTCTGTTGTCCTGGCCGTCCGGTGTCCCTCACCACCGTCTGTTGTCCTGGCCGTCCGGTGTCCCTCACCACCGACTGTTGTCCTGGCCATCCGATGTCCCTCACCACAGTCTGTTGTCCTGGCAGTCACCACCGTCTGTTGTCCTGGCCGTCCGGTGTCGCTCACCACAGTCTGTTGTCCTGGCCGTCCGGTGTCCCTCACCACCGTCTGTTGTCCTGGCCGTCCGATGTCCCTCACCACCGTCTGTTGTCCTGGCCGTCCGATGTCCCTCACCACCGTCTGTTGTCCTGGCCGTCCGGTGTCCCTCACCAGTCTATTGTCCTGGCCGTCCGGTGTCCCTCACCACCGTCTGTTGTCCTGGCCGTCCGGTGTCCCTCACCACCATATATTGTCCTGGCGGTCCGGTGTCCCTCACCACCGTCTGTTGTCCTGGCTGTCCGGTGTCACTCACCACCGTCTGTTGTCCTGGCCGTCCGGTGTCCCTCACCACCGTCTGTTGTCCTGGCCGTCCGGTGTCCCTCACCACCGTCTGTTGTCCTGGCCGTCCGGTGTCCCTCACCACCGACTGTTGTCCTGGCCGTCCGATGTCCCTCACCACCGTCTGTTGTCCTGGCCGTCCGGTGTCCCTCACCACCGTCTGTTGTCCTGGCCGTCCGGTGTCCCTCACCCCCGTCTGTTGTCCTGTACGTACGATGTCCTTCACCATTGTCTGTTGTCCTGGCCGTGCGGTGCCCCTCACCACCGTCTGTTGTCCTGGCCGTCCGATGTCCCTCACCACCGTCTGTTGTCCTGGCCGTCCGGTATCCCTCACTGCCGTCTGTTGTTCTGGCCGTCCGGTGTCCCTCACCACCGTCTGTTGTCCTGGACGTCCTATGTCCCTCACCACTGTCTGTTGTCCTGGCCGTCCGGTGTCCCTCACCACCGTCTGTTGTCCTGGACGTCCGATGTCCCTCACCACTGTCTGTTGTCCTGGCCGTCCGGTGTCCCCTGCTGCACCGAGTCAGTCACTCACCGTTCGTCCCTCACCACCGTCTGTTGTCCTGGCCGTCCGGTGTCCCCTGCTGCACCGAGTCAGTCACTCACCGTCCGTCCCTCACCACCCTCTGTTGTCCTGGCCGTCCGATGTCCCTCACCACCGTCTGTTGTCCTGGCCGTCCAGTGTCCCCTGCTGCACCGAGACCGTCACTCACCGTCCGTCCCTCACCACCGTCTGTTGTCCTGGCCGTCCGGTGTCCCTCACCACCGTCTGTTGTACTGGCCGTCTGGTGTCCCTCACCACCGACTGTTGTCCTGGCCGTCCGGTGTCCCCTGCTGCAGCGCGTCCGTCCCTCACCACCGTCTGTTGTCCTGGCCGTCCGGTGTCCCTCACCACCGTCTGTTGTCCTGGCCGTCCGGTATCCCCTGCTGCAGCGCGTCCGTCCCTCACCACCGTCTGTTGTCCTGGCCGTCCGGTGTCCCTCACCACCGTCTGTTGTACTGGCCGCCCGGTGTCCCCTGCTGCAGCGCGTCCGTCCCTCACCACCGTCTGTTGTCCTGGCCGTCCGGTGTCCCTCACCACCGTCTGTTGTACTGGCCGTCCGGTGTCCCCTGCTGCAGCGCGTCCGTCACTCACCGTCCGTCCCTCACCACCGTCTGATGTGCTGGCCGTCTGTAGGCCGCCGCCTCAGAACCGGTTTCTGCCTGGCCGGCCAGCCCTGATCTGGCCCGTCTGGAAATTCACTCCGGTCCGTATGTAAGCATGGTGCGCCGCCCAGCAGCGGAGCGCCCGCCTGGGCGTGCTGCCATTGGGTGTTCGGTCTAAAACTGCACGTTTCGAAATCTAACAGAAAAAAAAACTATAAGGAATATGTTCTCTGGATCTTGTTAAATTATGCAATGTTCTAGCATTCTACACTATTGCCAAAGACATGACTACACCGCCGACACAGCTTGAGACATTTTCAGAGAAAAATATTGGTGTATTTCCAATGTTAAATCTCGGGAAATCGCCTGATTTGGGGTAAACGGCGGCGCAATACCAAATATATCTTAAAAAGTAAGCATGATATCACAAATATGATTTGCCTCTTAAAGGAAATAGTTCACTTTCAACATTAGTTTTAAACTGAGATAGCAGTTTTGTAGCCCGTGTTGGGAAACCCCTATCAGCAAGTTTTCTTGACTGAAAAGACTCTCCAGCCGAATATATTTGAGTTTTTGACGAAGGAATGCGGTGCTGGCGAAAAAATGTTGTACTGGTTCTAGCCCGGGCAGAGGCTATACCATCAGCCAATCAGCTTGCAGCTGGTGCTAGCAAGCGAATTGCCGGCCGCCGGTTGGCACATCTTCAATGCGAGTCTATCTTTACGCGACTACTTTCGAATCTGATTGGCTGAACCATTTTTTACATTTGCGTGACGTCAGGACTCTGACTCAGAGAGTATGCATATAGTTTTGATAAACAATACAAATGTACGGCCTTCTGTCCTGAATCGGCGCGATATAAGACCATTTTTGACAATATAAAAATAAATTGTATTAAAGGAAATAGTTCACCTTCGGAAAATTTATCAGAATACGATTTTATTATATGTTTTAATACAGTTTCTTTTTCTCTTTTCAAAAATTGTCTTACATCGCGCCAATTCAGGACAGAAGGTCGTAAATTATTAATTGTATGGTGTGCGTTATTGGTCTGCGCATGCTCAATGCAGTGCTGGCACTTTCAGACGGTACGGTATATCATATATGCGCCGCATTCCTTCGCCAAAAAGTCAAATATCTTCGGCTGGGGAGTCTTTTCAGCCAATAAAAGTTGCAGATACGGATTTCTCAACACGGGCTACAAAACTGCTATTTCAGTTCAAAACCCCATGTTGAAGGTGAACTATTTCCTTTAACAAATATAATCAAATCGTGTTGGGTAAAAAATTTCCAAGGTGAACTATTTCCTTTAAGAGAAGACACTTCAATTACCATACCAACCCAATTTGAGCCATCCACCTTTGATACCGTGTCCGCTTTGCCAGGTTGATTGCATGCAATGCTACGTCTACAACTGAACGCAGATGTTAGCTGGTTCTTATATTAGCGTAAACCATGGTTTGGTCAATTAAGGACGAATACAACTCCCGATGGCGATGACTAAGGAACATCTCATCAAATTTAACGTTATTTACCATTTACCTAAGTTGAAAACCAAATTGTTAATATTTCGTGGGTTTTTATTTTCGCAAAACTCTACGCGCCTGCATTTGGACAATTATAGTCTGCAAGGTAAGGTAAAAAAGGCAAAGAAAGCATGCAAGCCAAGGAGCACTACAAAGGCAAATGTTACGGCAAATGTTAAGCCATTGATGGGTATATCAAAAGACATATGCATGTACTGCTCAGAAAGTGTGGTGGAGACGACTGCGATTTGGCTAGTGTGAAAAATGTAGCATGTGGTGCCACGAAGTGTGGTCTGGAGGCACCACTTCAGGTGGCTACGTGTGTGACTTCTGTCAGTGATATGATGTCTCAGCGTTTACTCACCTGAAGAGTAGTCAGGGGCGCAGCCAGACCTTTAGAAAGGGGGAAAGCCCCTGGGAGAGGCCACTCACCCCCAAAAATACCTCTGGATATGAAAAACTACGGATTTCGGCCACTTTATTTTGTGAGACCCCCTTTTTAACAATTTTTCCTCTTCTACTTTTGACGAGCTGGATTGGACCAGGACTCTCAGCAGGCATTGCACTGAGCGCATTACTAATGTATATTGTTACGTACAGGAGAGAAAACCTATCTTAGCTGACTACAGGTGGGGGGCGGCTTTTGAGTGTGGGGCAGTGTTCGCCACGGTTCCACCAACCCCCAGCCGGTCCCAGCCCAGGCCCATGAACACCAAGCCCAGGTCCCGACCAGGCCCAGTAAAACTAATCATATTGAGGCCCAGGCCCGCCCGGCCCATTCAGATTAAGCATATAATTATTTTCACAAAATTTGCAATCATCCTAGCATATTCACTTGTATTATACTATAAATGTGAAAAGAAAACACAGGCAAGTATATCATGATGATTGTGGCTTATGGCAATGGGTGTCATTTTCTATAGGCCTGGTAGGGCCAGGGCCCTACTAATAATGCCACATTTTAACATTAGGCCTATGGCGTTGCATGGTAAGAATTACCTTTTTTTATAAATTTGGTTCGAATGTTTTGTATGGATGGATTTCCGAGGTCAGGACCAGCGATAAGCAGAGCTTGTTGTGCAGGTCCTGACCTCACCACCCGATCGCGCAATTCCTGTTGGCCGGCAGAATTTAGAGACGAAAGTTTTACGTGCCCGACATACCTGGACACGGTCCGCCCCGCTCACTGACGTCACCTGACCTTGAGTGCGACCGCTGCCACCGGCCGCAGGCCATCCCAGTCAGGAGCAAATAGCGAGCGCCGAAGCGACTCGAACCCGGGCTGCCACTACCGGGATAGGTCAGAAGTCCAGCGCTCTCCCACTGAGCTACAGGGGCGGACTACCTTAAAATATATAAAGACAGTTAGTGGGGACAAATCCAAGTGCATGTGTACATTACCATGGATGTCCATCAAGACAGCCCAGGTTCAGCCCAGGTTCAGCCCAGGTTCAGCCCAGGTTCGGGACACCTCTGATCGAGCTGAAATTTGCACAGAATAACCGCCAGGGGCCCAGTAGTCCACACCTAGCAGCATTCAGAGTCACTCCCAGCGGTTTGACCTCCAGAGCTCAAGCAAGGTCACGAGGTCAAATATTGCACAGCACATTGTGGCCTACCCAGAAGAGCAACGGGGATGAATCCAACGCTAAAATACTCGCACACCCTTGGTCTTACTTTTCCCACATCGTCCCGAACTCTCAAGGTCACCATTTGACCTAAGGTCATTTCGGGGTCAGCCGCCGGTACCATTGCACAGCGCATAACTGGTGTACAGAAATAATTTTACAAATTAAAAAGCATGTCAAACTGTGACCCAGATGATGAAATAACTTTCGCCGCAAACACCTACTCAATAGCTATTACAGTTTGACCTTGACAATTAAAAAAGTGCAAAAACACATCACTCCCAGAGGTGCAGCCCAGGCTCGGCCCAGGTACGGGTCACCTCCGATCGAGCTGAAATTTGCACAGAATATCCGCCAAGGGTCGAGTAGTCCAGGTTGAGTAGCATTCGGTGTCAGCCCCAGCGGTTTGACCTCCAGAGGTCAAGCAATGTCATGGGGTCAAATTTTGCACAGCACATTGTGGCCTACCCAGAAGAGATACGGGTATGAATATAACGCCAAAATACTCGCACACACGTGGTCTTACTTTTCCCACATCGACCCGACCTCTCAGGGTCACTAGTTGACCTAAGGTCATTTCGGGGTCATCCGCCGGTACCATTGCACAGCGCATAACTGGTGTACAGAAATCAGCTTTCAAATTAAAAAGCATGCCAAACTGTGACTCAGGTGATGCACTAACTTTCGTCGCAAACACCTACTCGATAGCTATTACGGTTTGACCTTGACAATTAAAAAAAATGCAAAAAAAAACGTTACTCCGAGAGTGCGGTCCAGGTTCAGCCCAGGTTCGAATTTGCACAGCACATTGTGGCCCACCCAGAAGAGCTACGGGGATGAATCCAATGCTAAAATACTCGCACACACTTGGTCTTACTTTTTCCACATCAACCCGACCTCTCAAGGTCACCATTTGACCTAAGGTCATTTCGGGGTCAGCCGCCGGTACCATTGCACAGCGCATAACTAGTGTACATAAATAATTTTACCAATTAAAAAGCACGTCAAACTGTGACCCGGGTGATGCACTAACTTTCGTCGCAAACACCTACTCGATAGCTATTACGGTTTAACCTTGACAATTACAAAAAGTGCAAAAAACGTTACTTCGGAGTGCGCTCCAGGTTCAGCCCAGGTTCGATTTTGCACAGCACATTGTGGCCCACCCAGAAGAGCTACGGGGAGGAATCCAACGCTAAAATACTCGCACACACTTGGTATTACTTTTCCCACATCGACCTGACCTCTCAGGGTCACCATTTGACCTCAGGTCATTTCGGGGTCAGCCGCTGGTACCATTGCACAGCGCATAACTGGTGTACAGAAATCATTTTACAAATTAAAAAGCATGTCAAGCTGTGACCCAGGTAATGCACTAACTTTCGCCGCAAACACCTACTCAATAGCTATTACAGTTTCACCTTGACAATTAAGAAAGTGCAAAAAACCGTTACTCCCAGAGTGCGGTCCAGGTTCAGCTCAGGTTCGATTTTGCACAGCACATTGTGGCCCACCCAGAAGAGCTACGGAGATGAATCCAACGCTAAAATACTCGCACACACTTGGTCTTACTTTTCCCACATCGACCCGACCTCTCAGGGTCACCATTTGGCCTAAGGTCATTTCAAGGTCAGCAGCTGGTACCATTGCACAGCGCATAACTGGTGTACATAAATCATTTTACAAATCAAAAGCATGTCAAACTGTGACCCAGGTAATGCACTAACTTTCGCCGCAAACACCTACTCATAGCTATTACGGTTTAACCTTGACAATGAAAAAAGTGCAAAAAACGTTACTTCGAGAGTGCGGTCCAGGTTCAGCCCAGGTTCGATTTTGCACAGCACATTGTGGCACATCCAGAAGAGCTACGGGGATGAATCCAACGCCAAAATACTCGCACACACTTGGTCTTACTTTTCCCACATCGTCCCGAACTCTCAAGGTCACCATTTGAACTAAGGTCATTTCGGGGTCAGCCGCCGGTACCATTGCACAGCGCATAACTGGTGTACAGAAATAATTTTACAAATTAAAAAGCATGTCAAACTGTGACCCAGGTGATGCACTAACTTTTGCCACAAACATCTACTCGATGGCTATCACGATTTGATCTTGACAATTAAAAAGGTGCAAAAAACGTCACTCCCAGAGGTGCAGTCCAGATTCAGTCCAGGTACGGGTCACCTCCGATCGAGCTTAAATCTGCACAGAATATCCGCCAGGGGTCCAGTAGTCCACGTCTGGCAACATTTGGTGTCACTCCCAGCGGTTTGACCTCCAGAGATCAAGCAAGGTCAGGAGGTCAAATTTGGCACAGCACATTGTGGCCTACCCAGAAGAGCTACGGGGATGAATCCAACGCTAAAATACTCGCACACACTTGGTCTTACTTTTCCCACATCGACCCGACCTCTCAGGGTCACCATTTGACCTAAGGTCATTTCAAGGTCAGCCGCCGGCACCATTGCACAGCGCATAACTGGTGTACAGCAATCATTTTACAAATTAAAAAGCATGTCAAACTGTGACCCAGGTAATGCACTAACTTTCGCTGCAAACACCTACTCAATAGCTATTACGGTTTGACCTTGACAATTAGAAAATTGCACAAAAAAACGTTACTCCCAGAGTGCGGTACAGGTTCAGCCCAGGTTCGATTTTGCACAGCACATTGTGGCCCACCCAGAAGAGCTGCGGGGATGAATCCAACGCTAAAATACTCGCACACCCTTGTTCTTACTTTTCCCACATCGTCCCAAACTCTCAAGGTCACCATTTGACCTAAGGTCATTGCGGGGTCAGCCGCCGGTACCATTGCACAGCGCATAACTGGTGTACAGAAATAATTTTACAAATTAAAAAGCATGTCAAACTGTGACCCAGATGATGCACTAACTTTCGCCGCAAACACCTACTCGATAGCTATTACAGTTTGACCTTGACAATTAAAAAAGTGCAAAAATACGTCACTCCCAGAGGTGCAGCCCAGGCTCGGCCAAGGTACGGGTCACCTCCGATCGAGCTGAAATTTGCACAGAATATCCGCCAGGGGTCCAGTAGTCCAGGTTGAGTAGCATTCGGTGTCAACCCCAGCGGTTTGACCTCCAGAGGTCAAGCAATGTCATGGGGTCAAATTTTGCACAGCACATTATGGCCTACCCAGAAGAGATACGGGGATGAATACAACGCCAAAATACTCGCACACACGTGGTCTTACTTTTCCCACATCGACCCGACCTCTCAGGGTCACTATTTGACCTAAGGTCATTTCGGGGTCAGCCGCCGGTACCATTGCACAGCGCACAACTGGTGTACAGAAATCAGCTTTCAAATTAAAAAGCATGCCAAACTGTGACTCAGGTGATGCACTAACTTTCGTCGCAAACACCTACTCGATAGCTAATACGGTTTGACCTTGACAATTAAAAAAGTGCAAAAAAACGTTACTCCGGGAGTGCGGTCCAGGTTCAGCCCAGGTTCGAATTTGCACAGCACATTGTGACCCACCCAGAAGAGCTACGGGGATGAATCCAATGCTAAAATACTCGCACACACTTGGTCTTACTTTTCCCACATCAACCTGACCTCTCAAGGTCACCATTTGACCTAAGGTCATTTCGGGGTCAGCCGCCGGTACCATTGCACAGCGCATAACTAGTGTACAGAAATAATTTTACCAATTAAAAAGCACGTCAAACTGTGACCCGGGTGATGCACTAACTTTCGTCGCAAACACCTACTCGATAGCTAATACGGTTTAACCTTGACAATTAAAAAAGTGCAAAAAACGTTACTTCGAGAGTGCGGTCCAGGTTCAGCCCAGGTTCGATTTTGCACAGCACATTGTGGCTCACCCAGAAGAGCTACGGGGATGAATCCAACGCTAAAATACTCGCACACACTTAGTCTTACTTTTCCCACATCGACCCGACCTCTCAGGGTCACCATTTAACCTAAGGTCATTTCGGGGTCAGCCGCCGGTACCATTGCACAGCGCATAACTAGTGTACAGAAATAATTTTACCAATTAAAAAGCACGTCAAACTGTGACCCGGGTGATGCACTAACTTTTGTCGCAAACACCTACTCGATAGCTATTACGGTTTAACCTTGACAATTAAAAAGTGCAAAAAACGTTACTTCGGAGTGCGCTCCAGGTTCAGCCCAGGTTCGATTTTGCACAGCACATTGTGGCTCACCCAGAAGAGCTACGGGGATGAATCCAACGCTAAAATACTCGCACACACTTGGTCTTACTTTTCCCATGCTTTTGAATTTGTAAAATGATTTCTGTACACCAGTTATGCGCTGTGCAATGGTACCAGCGGCTGACCCCGAAATGACCTTAGGTCAAATGGTGACCCTGAGAGGTCGGGTCGATGTGGGAAAAGTAAGACTAAGTGTATGCGAGTATTTTAGCGTTGGATTCATCTCCGTAGCTCTTCTGGGTGGGCCACAATGTGCTGTGCAAAATCGAACCTGGGCTGAACCTGGACCGCACTCTGGGAGTAACGGTTGTTTGCACTTTTTTAATTGTCAAGGTTAAACCGTAATAGCTATCGAGTAGGTGTTTGAGGCGAAACTTTGTGCATCACCCGGGTCACAGTTTGACGTGCTTTTTAATTGGTAAAATTATTTCTGTACACTAGTTATGCGCTGTGCAATGGTACCGGCGGCTGACCCCGAAATGACCTTAGGTTAAATGGTGACCTTGAGAGTTCGGTTTGATGTGGAAAAAGTAAGACCAAGTGTGTACGAGTATTTTAGCTTTGGATTCATCCCCGTATCTCTTCTGGGTGGGCCACAATGTTCTGTGCAAATTCGAACCTGGGCTGAACCTGGACCGCACTCTGGGAGTAACGGTTTTATGCACTTTCTTAATTGTCAAGGTTAAACCGTAATAGCTATTGAGTAGGTGTTTGCGGCGAAAGTTAGTGCATCATCTGGGTCACAGTTTGACATGCTTTTTAATTTGTAAAATTATTTCTGTAAACCAGTTATGCGCTGTGCAATGGTACCGTCGGCTGGCCCCGAAATGACCTTAGGTCAAATGGTGACCTTGAGAGTTCGGGACGATGTGGGAAAAGTAAGACCAAGTGTGTGCGAGTATTTTAGCGTTGGATTCATCCCCGTAGCTCTTCTGGGTGCGCCACAATGTGCTGTGCAAAATCGAACCTGGGCTGAACCTGGACCGCACTCTGGGAGTAACGTTTTTTTTGCAATTTTCTAATTGTCAAGGTCAAACCGTAATAGCTATTGAGTAGGTGTTTGCGGCGAAAGTTAGTGCATTACCTGGGTCACAGTTTGACATGCTTTTTAATTTGTAAAATGATTTATGTACACCAGTTATGCGCTGTGCAATGGTACCGGCGGCTGACCTTGAAATGACCTTAGGTCAAATGGTGACCCTGAGAGGTCGGGTCGATGTGGGAAAAGTAAGACCAAGTGTGTGCGAGTACTTTAGCGTTGGATTCATCCCCGTAGCTCTTCTGGGTAGGCCACAATGTGCTGTGCAAAATTTGACCTCATGACCTTGCTTGATCTCTGGAGGTCAAACCGCTGGGAGTGACACCAAATGTTGCTAGACGTGGACTACTGGACCCCTGGCGGATATTCTTTGCAAATTTAAGCTCGATCGGAGGTGACCCGTACCTGGACCGAACCTGGACTGCACCTCTGGGAGTGACGTTTTTTGCACCTTTTTAATTGTCAAGGTCAAATCGTGATAGCCATCGAGTAGATGTTTGCGGCGAAAGTTAGTGTATCATCTGGATCACAGTTTGACATGCTTTTTAATTTGTAAAATTATTTCTGTACACCAGTTATACGCTGTGCAATGGTACCGGCGGCTGACCCCGAAATGACCTTAGTTCAAATGGTGACCTTGAGAGTTTGGGACGATGTGGGAAAAGTAAGACCAAGTATGTGCGAGTATTTTAGCGTTGGATTCATCCCCGTAGCTCTTCTGGGTGAGCCACAATATGCTGTGCAAAATCGAACCTGGGCTGAACCTGGACCGCACTCTCGAAGTAACGTTTTTTGCACTTTTTTAATTGTCAAGGTTAAACCGTAATAGCTATCGAGTAGGTGTTTTGGCGAAAGTTAGTGCATCACCTGGGTCACAATTTGATATGCTTTTTAATTTGTAAAATGATTTCTGTACACCAGTTATGCGCTGTGCAATGGTACCAGCGGCTGACCCCGAAATGACCTTAGGTCAAATGGTGACCCTGAGAGGTCGGGTCGATGTAGGAAAAGTAAGACTAAGTGTGTGCGAGTATTTTGGCGTTGGATTCATCCCCGTAGCTCTTCTGGGTGAGCCACAATGTGCTGTGCAAAATCGAACCTGGGCTGAACCTGGAGCGCACTCCGAAGTAACGTTTTTTGCACTTTTTTAATTGTCAAGGTTAAACCGTAATAGCTATCCAGTAGGTGTTTGCGACGAAAATTAGTGCATCACCCGGGTCACAGTTTGACGTGCTTTTTAATTGGTAAAATTATTTATGTACACTAGTTATGCGCTGTGCAATGGTACCGGCGGCTGACCCCAAAATGACCTTAGGTCAAATGGTGACCTTGACAGGTCAGGTTGATGTGGAAAAAGTAAGACCAAGTGTGTGCGAGTATTTTAGCATTGGATTCATCCCCGTAGCTCTTCTGGGTGGGCCACAATGTGCTGTGCAAATTCGAACCTGGGCTGAACCTGGACCGCACTCTCGGAGTAACGTTTTTTTTTGCACTTTTGTAATTGTCAAGGTCCAACTGTAATAGCTATCGAGTAGGTGTTTGCGACGAAAGTTAGTGCATCACCTGAGTCACAGTTTGGCATGCTTTTTAATTTGAAAGCTGATTTCTGTACACCAGTTATGCGCTGTGCAATGGTACCGGCGGCTGACCCCGACATGACCTTAGGTCAACTAGTGACTCTGAGAGGTCGGGTCGATGTGGAAAAGTAAGACCAAGTGTGTGCGAGTATTTTAGCATTGGATTCATCCCCGTAGCTCTTCTGGGTGGGCCACAATGTGCTGTGCAAAATCGAACCTGGGCTGAACCTGAACCGCATACTGGGAGTAACGTTTTTTTGCAATTTTGTAATTGTCAAAGTTAAACCGTAATAGCTATCGAGTAGATGTTTTAGGCGAAAGTTAGTGCATTACCTGGGTCACAATTTGATATGCTTTTTAATTTGTAAAATTATTTCTGTACACCAGTTATGCGCTGTGCAATGGTACCGGCGGCTGACCCCGAAATGACCTTAGGTCAAATGGTGACCCTGAGAGGTCGGGTCGATGTGGGAAAAGTAAGACTAAGTGTGTGCGAGTATTTTAGCGTTGGATTCATCCCCGTAGCTCTTCTGGGTGGGCCACAATGTGCTGTGCAAAATCGAACCTGGGCTGAACCTGGACCGCACTCCGAAGTAACGTTTTTTGCACTTTAATTGTCAAGATTAACCCGTAATAGCTATCGAGTAGGTGTTTTCGGCGAAAGTTAGTGCATCACCTGGGTCACAATTTGATATGCTTTTTAATTTGTAAAATTATTTCTGTACACCAGTTATGCGCTGTGCAATGGTACCGGCGGCTGACCCCGAAATTACCTTAGGGCAAATGGTGACCCTGAGAGGTCGGGTCGATGTGGGAAAAGTAAGACTAAGTATGTGCGAGTATTTTAGCGTTGGATTCATCCCCGTAGCTCTTGTGGGTAGGCCACAATGCGCTGTGCAAAATCGAACCTGGGCTGAACCTGGACCGCACTCTGGGAGTAACGTTTTTTTTTGCACTTTTGAAATTGTCAAGGTCAAACTATAATAGCTATCGAGTAGGTGTTTTCGGCGTAAGTTAGTGCATCACCTGGGTCATAGTTTGATATGCTTTTTAATTTGCAAAATTATTTCTGTACACCAGTTATGCGCTGTGCAATGGTACCGGCGGCTGACCCCGAAATGACCTTAGGCCAAATGGTGACCTTGAGAGTTCGGGAGGATGTGGGAAAAGTAAGACCAAGTGTGTGCGAGTATTTTAGCGTTGGATTCATTTCCGTAGCTCTTCTGGGTGGGCCACAATGTGCTGTGCAAAATCGAACCTGGGCTGAACCTGGACCGCACTCTCGGAGTAACGTTTTTTGCACTTTTTTCATTGTCAAGGTTAAACCGTAATAGCTATTGAGTAGGTGTTTGCGGCGAAAGTTAGTGCATTACTTGGGTCACAGTTTGACATGCTTTTTTATTTGTAAAATGATTTCTGTACACCAGTTATGCGCTGTGCAATGGTTCCGGCGGCTGACCTTGAAATTACCTTAGGTCAAATGGTGACCCTGAGAGGTCGGGTCGATTTGGGAAAAGTAAGACCAAGTGTGTGCGAGTATTTTAGCGTTGGATTCATCTCCGTAGCTCTTCTGGGTGGGCCACAATGTGTTGTGCAAAATCGAACCTGGGCTGAACCTGGACCGCACTCTGGGAGTAACGGTTTTTTTGCACTTTCTTAAAGGAAATAGTTCACCTTCGGAAATTTTTCAGAACACGATTGTATTATATTTTTTAATACAGTTTCTTTTTTTCTTTTCAAAAATGGTCCTACATCGCGCCAATTCAGGACAGAAGGTCGTAAATTATTAATGTTATGGTGTGCGTTATTGGTCTGCGCATGCGCCCTGGTAGTGCTGGCACTCTCAGACGGTACGGTATATCATATATGCGCCGCATTCCTTCGCCAAAAAGTCAAACATCTTCGGCTGGAGAGTCTTTTCAGCCAAGAAAAGTTGCAGATAAGGATTTCTCAACACGGGCTACAAAACTGCTATTTCAGTTCAAAATCCCATGTTGAAGGTGAACTATTTCCTTTAATTGGCAAGGTGAAACTGTAATAGCTATCGAGTAGGTGTTTTGGCGAAAGTTAGTGCATCACCTGGGTCACAATTTGATATGCTTTTTAATTTGTAAAATGATTTCTGTACACCAGTTATGCGCTGTGCAATGGTACCAGCGGCTGACCCCGAAATGACCTTAGGTCAAATGGTGACCCTGAGAGGTCGGGTCGATGTAGGAAAAGTAAGACCAAGTGTGTGCGAGTATTTTGGCGTTGGATTCATCCCCGTAGCTCTTCTGGGTGAGCCACAATGTGCTGTGCAAAATCGAACCTGGGCTGAACCTGGAGCGCACTCCGAAGTAACGTTTTTTGCACTTTTTTAATTGTCAAGGTTAAACCGTAATAGCTATCGAGTAGGTGTTTGCGACGAAAGTTAGTGCATCACCCGGGTCACAGTTTGACGTGCTTTTTAATTGGTAAAATTATTTATGTACACTAGTTATGCGCTGTGCAATGGTACCGGCGGCTGACCCCAAAATGGCCTTAGGTCAAATGGTGACCTTGACAGGTCAGGTTGATGTGGAAAAAGTAAGACCAAGTGTGTGCGAGTATTTTAGCATTGGATTCATCCCCGTAGCTCTTCTGGGTGGGCCACAATGTGCTGTGCAAATTCGAACCTGGGCTGAACCTGGACCGCACTCTCGGAGTAACGTTTTTTTGCACTTTTGTAATTGTCAAGGTCCAACTGTAATAGCTATCGAGTAGGTGTTTGCGACGAAAGTTAGTGCATCACCTGAGTCACAGTTTGGCATGCTTTTTAATTTGAAAGCTGATTTCTGTACACCAGTTATGCGCTGTGCAATGGTACCGGCGGCTGACCCCGAAATGACCTTAGGTCTAATAGTGACCCTGAGAGATCGGGTCGATGTGGGAAAAGTAAGACCACGTGTGTGCGAGTATTTTGGCGTTGGATTCATCCCCGTATCTCTTCTGGGTAGGCCACAATGTGCTGTGCAAAATTTGACCCCATGACATTGCTTGACCTCTGGAGGTCAAACCGCTGGGGTTGACACCGAATGCTACTCAACCTGGACTACTGGACCCCTGGCGGATATTCTGTGCAAATTTCAGCTCGATCGGAGGTGACCCGTACCTGGGCCGAGCCTGGGCTGCACCTCTGGGAGTGACGTGTTTTTGCACTTTTTTAATTGTCAAGGTCAAACTGTAATAGCTATCGAGTAGGTGTTTGCGGCGAAAGTTAGTGCATCATCTGGGTCACAGTTTGACATGCTTTTTAATTTGTAAAATTATTTCTGTACACCAGTTATGCGCTGTGCAATGGTACCGGCGGCTGACCCCGCAATGACCTTAGGTCAAATGGTGACCTTGAGAGTTTGGGACGATATGGGAAAGGTAAGACCATGGGTGTGCGAGTATTTTAGCGTTGGATTCATCCCCGTAGCTCTTCTGGGTGGGCCACAATGTGCTGTGCAAAATCGAACCTGGGCTGAACCTGTACCGCACTCTGGGAGTAACGTTTTTTTGTTGCAATTTTCTAATTGTCAAGGTCAAACCGTAATAGCTATTGAATAGGTGCTTGCAGCGAAAGTTAGTGCATTACCTGGGTCACAGTTTGACATACTTTTTAATTTGTAAAATGATTGCTGTACACCAGTTATGCGCTGTGCAATGGTGCCGGCGGCTGAACTTGAAATGACCTTAGGTCAAATGGTGACCCTGAGAGTTCGGGTCGATGTGGGAAAAGTAAGACCAAGTATGTGCGAGTATTTTAGCGTTGGATTCATCCCCGTAGCCCTTCTGGGTAGGCCACAATGCGCTGTGCCAAATTTGACCTCCTGACCTTGCTTGATCTCTGGAGGTCAAACCGCTGGGAGTGACACCAAATGTTGCCAGACGTGGACTACTGGACCCCTGGCGGATATTCTGTGCAGATTTAAGCTCGATCGGAGGTGACCCGTACCTGGGCTGAACCTGTACCGCACTCTGGGAGTAACGTTTTTTTTGCAATTTTATATTTGTCAAGGTCAAACCGTAACAGCTATTGAGTAGGTCTTTGCGGCAAAAGTTAGTGCATTACCTGGGTCACAGTTTGACATGCTTTTTAATTTGTAAAATGATTTCTGTACACCAGTTATGCGCTGTGCAATGGTACCAGCGGCTGACCCCGAAATGACGTTAGGTCAAATGGTGACCCTAAGAGGTTGGGTCGATGTGGGAAAAGTAAGACCAAGTGTGTGCGAGTATTTTAGCGTTGGATTCATCCCCGTAGCTCTTCTGGGTGAGCCACAATGTGCTGTGCAAAATCGAACCTGGGCTGAACCTGGACCGCACTCTCGAAGTAACGTTTTTTGCACTTTTTGATTGTCAAGGTTACACCGTAATGGCTATCGAGTAGGTGTTTGCGACGAAAGTTAGTGCATCACCCGGGTCACAGTTTGACGTGCTTTTTAATTGGTAAAATTATTTCTGTACACTAGTTATGCGCTGTGCAATGGTACCGGCGGCTGACCCCGAAATGACCTTAGGTCAAATGGTGACCTTGAGAGGTCGGGTTGATGTGGAAAAAGTAAGACCAAGTGTGTGCGAGTATTTTAGCATTGGATTCATCCCCGTAGCTCTTCTGGGTGGGCCACAATGTGCTGTGCAAATTCGAACCTGGGCTGAACCTGGACCGCACTCTCGGAGTAACGTTTTTTTGCACTTTTTTAATTGTCAAGGTCAAACCGTAATAGCTATCGAGTAGGTGTTTGCGACGAAAGTTAGTGCATCACCTGAGTCACAGTTTGGCATGTTTTTTTATTTGAAAGCTGATTTCTGTACACCAGTTATGCGCTGTGCAATGGTACCGGCGGCTGACCCCGAAATGACCTTAGGTCAACTAGTGACCCTGAGAGGTCGGGTCGATGTGGGAAAAGTAAGACCACGTGTGTGCGAGTATTTTGGCGTTAGATTCATACCCGTATCTCTTCTGGGTAGGCCACAATGTGCTGTGCAAAATTTGACCCCATGACATTGCTTGACCTCTGGAGGTCAAACCGCTGGGGTTGACAGCGAATGCTACTCAACCTGGACTACTGGACCCCTGGCGGATATTGTGTGCAAATTTCAGCTCGATCGGAGGTGACCCGTACCTGGGCCGAGCCTGGGCTGCACCTCTGGGAGTGACGTGTTTTTGCACTTTTGTAATTGTCAAGGTCAAACTGTAATAGCTATCGAGTAGGTGTTTGCGGCTAAAGTTAGTGCATCATCTGGGTCACAGTTTGACATGCTTTTTAATTTGTAAAATTATTTCTGTACACCAGTTATGCGCGGTGCAATGGTACCGGCGGCTGACCCCGAAATGACCTTAGGTCAAATGGTGACCTTGAGAGTTCGGGACGATGTGGGAAAAGTAAGACCAAGGGTGTGCGAGTATTTTAGCGTTGGATTTATCCCCGTAGCTCTTCTGGGTAGGCCACAATGTGCTGTGCAATATTTGACCTCGTGACCTTGCTTGAGCTCTGGAGGTCAAACCGCTGGGAGTGACTCTGAATGCTGCTAGGTGTGGACTACTGGGCCCTTGGCGGTTATTCTGTGCAAATTTCAGCTCGATCAGAGGTGTCCCGAACCTGGGCTGAACCTGGGCTGAACCTGGGCTGTCTTGATGGACATTTAACATGGGACCATATTAGAGATGGGTGAAAATTACTAGGGACAATGTCTATAGTGTCCCCAGTAGTGGCGACGCGCATGACGACGCCCCTGCTTATGGCGCACTGACTGCTGTGGTCATTTGGCGCCAAGTGGCGAACATGTCAAAATCAAGGACAGAAAATTGCATCCATGCCATGTAAGCCACCCACTGGTAGTTGGTAGTTGGTACATATGTATTGAATTTGCAGCATGTACCTACTGTGAAAATACTCTGGGCCTAACAGTGAAAGAAACAACTAAACAATGAGGTTAAATCTCCTATATAAAGGGCAAATTCAAACCGTTTGACAGATATAGACTCGTAAACCCTTGGTGATGGACCCAAAACCCATACATTTTCTGAATCAGCATAATGGCAGGCAGGTTGTGTACCACCTACCACCCAGACCGGACCTGTATAGTATTCAAGTAAATTGTGAAAGCGTGGAATGGATATTGATTGCAATGATATTCGTATTTAGTGGCCCGAATTTCTGCATATGTTGCCCTTTTGTGACATTAATCTGCAGCATACGAAAACAACACGCCAGGGTCGTGTGTTCAGTGTTGAATTGTCCAGGGGGTGTCATCCCGGGATTCCCCATTTATCGGCTGCCGAGCGGCTAGTATTAGAGATGACGTCGCTGGTGCTCTGGTCCAGTCGTGGCCAGCCCCGTCTCCGCAGCTGCGCTTTCGAGCGTTTTACGGTCTTTTGACGGGTGTTGACGAGCGGCAATTTGAAGTCGTCGCCGTTAGATAAGTAAGTTAGGTAGTTAGGTTGCAAGTCTATACTTTTGAATTTGTTTGTTGTTTGTTTTGTTTTTAACCCGCGCACTGCAGGGGGGTTGATTTCCGCCCCCTCTATTGGGAGTATTTTAAAGGGCCAAATCTTGGACGTTTCGCATACGTCATTAGTGTGATTTCTACCACACTTCGTTTTCGCTATTTGAACCGACCGCCACTGAAACGCATCGTGTTCATAAGCTATAAATATTATTGGCCATAACTGTGTCAATTGTCATTGGATTTCCAATTGAAAATAATGCCGACACTCGTCTTGAAAAGGCACACCTTTTCGTGGGTGGCTCGTACCGGTAGCTGCAATATTATCCGCAATAGAAGCACATGCACCTGTAGGCTGTAACTGTGTGACTTCTGCTTGTGGTTACAGTTTTAGGTAATTACCTGTCAATTGTGAACCGATTTCCAATTGAAAACTACCAATAGGTGTTTCGTGATAGACACATTTGTTGATTGGTGGCTCGTCGGCGTTCATGAAATATATCGATTAAATTTTGACAAAGTTTGTTTTTTGTTTACGATGAATTGACGCCTAGCTCGAAATATTATTGGCTATAGCTTTGTCAATTTTCATTGGATTTCAAATTTATAATAATGTCGACACTCGTCTTGAAAAGGCACACCTTTTTATGGGTGGCTCGTACCAGTAGCTGCAATATTAACTACACATCCACACATTTATTGACATCCACCACACACCGATAAACACATTTGTGAGTATGTATATCACATTTATTTATACACATGAACATTATGGGTATGTGTTCATGCAACGCCACTCTAACTCGACTCATACAAGACCATAGTGTACACATTGACACATTTTCAATCGCGACCAATATACTCGCGAGTCGCGACCCAGCGCACGAGGTTGTTAGTGTTGCTCACATATTCTGATTGCAGGATAGACTTTTGCCGGTATGACGTCACAACTCGTTTTGGTGACGCAAGATTATTGTGACGTCATATGTATTAATATCAATGTTTTTCAAATTATGACAAATTGGTACTTTTTTGCCAAAACAAATGCCAGAACTGTAATCAGGGCACTCGTTTCCATCATTCCACATACTTTTCACAAGGTGCACTATTCCCTTTAAGCCCAAATTATCATCATCATCATGAGATAGCAGTCTTGTAGCCCGTGTTTAAAAAAACCGTGTGCGAACTTTCTCGGTTCAACAAGCCCTCCACCCGAAGATATTTGCGTTTTTGATTAAAAAAATGTTGGTTTAATAAAGATGGATACAGTTTCGATAAAGTGGATTATTAAAAACCTTTCTTCTTACAGATTCCGGTTTAGTGGCCATTTCTGATAATATGAAAAGAAACTGTTTTTTTTTAAAAAACTGTCATCATTCAGTTAAACCATGATGTTGGAAATTTTTCCGAAGGTGAACTATTTCCGGGGTTAACGGGGGTTAAAACCCCCGGCTGTGGCGGCGTTACCCCGCGGCACGTCTGCTCTGTTGTGATTTGTTGTGCTTCAGCTCTCGGATAAACACTCGCAACACACAATTGCGCGGTGTCTTGCACGTTTTCTGGTCCACTTTTCCCACGGTCACCAGCAGTCGACGGATATCTGCTGTTTGCACGATAGATCAGAACGATAAATTTGTGATTGGTTATTGAAGTTTAATAATATGTCGGGAGTGGATTCGGTCAGAAAAACTCCAGTGTTATAGTTATAGTTATAGTGCAGCAACATTTTTGATGGGTGCTGTAGTTAAATTAGTTAGGTATGCCTACGATCAAGTTGTCCGCCCCTGTAGCTCAGTAGGGAGAGCGCTGGGTTTGTGATCAGCCGGTGGTGAGAGCCCGGTTTGAGACGCTTCGGCGCTCGCATTTGCCCCTGACTGGGATGGTCTGCGGTCGGTGGCAGCGGTCGCACTCAAGGTCAGATGATGTCAGTGAGCGGGACGGACCGTGCCCGGCTATGTGGGTACGATAAACACTCAGTCTAAATTCTGCCGGCTACTAAGAATTGCCCGATCGAACGGTAGAGGTCAGGACCTGCGCAAGAAGCTCTGCTTAGCGTGGGTTCTGACCCCGCAAATCCGGCCATTCAAAAGGTTCGGACTAAATTTATTAAAAAAAAGTTTACAAACAGACCACCAAAAACTACCATGTAGATAAACGCAGATCTCTGTATTGGGACAAGCAAATGAGCAACAAAGAAAGACACTGGCCTTTCAGCCAGGGTTGTGAAAAACAAAACCACAATTACCCGGTTTTAAGGGTTTTTGAGTGGGTTTTTGCAAACCCAAGGTCGGTTTTTGCTCAATTTGGTTATTTTTGAGTTTTTAGCCACGATACTCGTGCTCTTGTGATCAGCGTTCACTGTTTCCCAAGTAAAAGCGGTTTCTGACTGAACACGCAGACACTTATGTGCAAGTCATGTACAAGTACATGATAATGTCCAGCAGCTCGGGCATCTTTGAAGAAATGTGATTTCCCTGTACAATCATGCCGCCTGAACTATACCCAGTAGGGCGTGCCACCTACCGCGATGCAAGGTGCTCCTATGATTTTCTCCAGGACAGGAAATATCTACCATGTACAAGAAAAACTGCCGAGAAATTAAAATTCATCCGGTCCCTCGATGTCAAATTTCAGAGCAAAACTGGTTTCTGGCGTTGAAGTGGCCAGCTTGGACTGGTTTGTTATCTCTGCCAAGGTAGGCACAGCAGCGTTTACTGATCACACATTGTGATAGGCGTATTTTAACAGTCGCTTGTGAATGTCCATGACGTTTCAGTTCAGCTGTTGACGTATTACCCGTCGTCTGTTTCAGTGGTGCTCCGGACACCGCCGCAGCTGTCCGGGACGTCGTCTGTTTCAGTGGTGCTCCGGACACCGCCGCAGCTGTCCGGGACGTCGTCTGTTTCAGTGGTGCTCCGGACACCGCCGCAGCTGTCCGGGACGTCGTCTGTTTCAGTGGTGCTCCGGACACCGCCGCAGCTGTCCGGGACGTCGTCTGTTTCAGTGGTGCTCCGGACACCGCCGCAGCTGTCCGGGACGTCGTCTGTTTCAGTGGTGCTCCGGACACCGCCGCAGCTGTCCGGGACGTCGTCTGTTTCAGTGGTGCTCCGGACACCGCCGCAGCTGTCCGGGACGTCGTCTGTTTCAGTGGTGCTCCGGACACCGCCGCAGCTGTCCGGGACGTCGTCTGTTTCAGTGGTGTTCCGGACACCACCGCAGCTTTCCGGGACGTCGTCTGTTTCAGTGGTGCTCCGGACACCGCCGCAGCTGTCCGGGACGTCGTCTGTTTCAGTGGTGCTCCGGACACCGCCGCAGCTGTCCGGGACGTCGTCTGTTTCAGTGGTGCTCCGGACACCGCCGCAGCTGTCCGGGACGTCGTCTGTTTCAGTGGTGCTCCGGACGCCGCCGCAGCTGTCCGGGACGTCGTCTGTTTCAGTGGTGCTCCGGACACCGCCGCAGCTGTCCGGGACGTCGTCTGTTTCAGTGGTGCTCCGGACACCGCCGCAGCTGTCCGGGACGTCGTCTGTTTCAGTGGTGCTCCGGACACCGCCGCAGCTGTCCGGGACGTAGTCTGTTTCAGTGGTGCTCCGGACACCGCCCCAGCTGTCCGGGACGTCGTCTGTTTCAGTGGTGCTCCGGACACCGCCGCAGCTGTCCGGGACGTCGTCTGTTTCAGTGGTGCTCCGGACACCACCGCAGCTGTCCGGGACGTCGTCTGTTCCAGTGGTGCTCCGGACACCGCCGCAGCTGTCCGGGACGTCGTCTGTTTCAGTGGTGCTCCGGACACCGCCGCAGCTGTCCGGGACGTCGTCTGTTTCAGTGGTGCTCCGGACACCGCCGCAGCTGTCCGGGACGTCGTCTGTTTCAGTGGTGCTCCGGACACCGCCGCAGCTGTCCGGGACGTCGTCTGTTTCAGTGGTGCTCCGGACACCGCCGCAGCTGTCCGGGACGTCGTCTGTTTCAGTGGTGCTCCGGACACCGCCGCAGCTGTCCGGGACGTCGTCTGTTTCAGTGGTGCTCCGGACACCGCCGCAGCTGTCTGGGACGTCGTCTGTTTCAGTGGTGCTCCGGACACCGCCGCAGCTGTCCGGGACGTCGTCTGTTTCAGTGGTGTTCCGGACACCACCGCAGCTTTCCGGGACGTCGTCTGTTTCAGTGGTGCTCCGGACACCGCCGCAGCTGTCCGGGACGTCGTCTGTTTCAGTGGTGCTCCGGACACCGCCGCAGCTGTCCGGGACGTCGTCTGTTTCAGTGGTGCTCCGGACACCGCCGCAGCTGTCCGGGACGTCGTCTGTTTCAGTGGTGCTCCGGACGCCGCCGCAGCTGTCCGGGACGTCGTCTGTTTCAGTGGTGCTCCGGACACCGCCGCAGCTGTCCGGGACGTCGTCTGTTTCAGTGGTGCTCCGGACACCGCCGCAGCTGTCCGGGACGTCGTCTGTTTCAGTGGTGCTCCGGACACCGCCGCAGCTGTCCGGGACGTAGTCTGTTTCAGTGGTGCTCCGGACACCGCCCCAGCTGTCCGGGACGTCGTCTGTTTCAGTGGTGCTCCGGACACCGCCGCAGCTGTCCGGGACGTCGTCTGTTTCAGTGGTGCTCCGGACACCACCGCAGCTGTCCGGGACGTCGTCTGTTCCAGTGGTGCTCCGGACACCGCCGCAGCTGTCCGGGACGTCGTCTGTTTCAGTGGTGCTCCGGACACCGCCGCAGCTGTCCGGGACGTCGTCTGTTTCAGTGGTGCTCCGGACACCGCCGCAGCTGTCCGGGACGTCGTCTGTTTCAGTGGTGCTCCGGACACCACCGCAGCTTTCCGGGACGTCGTCTGTTTCAGTGGTGCTCCGGACGCCGCCGCAGTTGTCCGGGACGCTGTCTGTTTCAGTGGTGCTCCGGACACCGCCGCAGCTGTCCGGGACGTCGTCTGTTTCAGTGGTGATCCAGACACCGCTGCAGCTGTCCGGGACGCTGGACAGGGTGCTGTCTTCCCCGGCCCATCGCGGGCAAATGCGGTCTGTGTTCCCCAGGCACCCGTGAAGCCTTTTGGTGCCCATTTTGGACCCCTGGCAAGGTAAAACACTAATGTTCGACCCCTTGCCTCTATGCCAGAAACGTGGGTGTTTCGGGATATCTGTTAACTGTTTCACCTTTGTATTTTGTTTTCGGTGTGTAACCTAGCATTAAAGTGGCTATATGAAAGGAATTGGTGCGTTTAACGGTTTTACTGCCTACATGTAACCGAGCACCCGAAGTTTTAACAGCTAAGCTAAGCCTTTCTGTCTACTGATCCGCTCTCACCTCATTCATTTCAATTCTCGAATTAAGAATAGACCTATGTTGCTGCCCCTGCCCGCGTTTAACCTTTGACGGTTCGCAAAAAAAAACATACCTCATTTCCACTGCAAAATTATCTCCCGTCCCTTGTGATATGTTGCATTTACGGACATCGACACAGTCTGAAACGGTTATCTTCGGTAGGTGGGGCCGCGTCGAATGGTATAATTCTGGCCCTAAATAGCTAGTTTGACCACTATATGCGAAAAATCGTGTCCCGTTCTCTGAAAGTGTGATTTTTGTAGCGTCTTGGGAATGTTAAATGATGTAATCCACTATATATGGAAATTTCAGGCCTGCATGCCCAGCGCTGGGCCTAAGTTCGGGCCCGGCGTTTTTGTGCCGGTCCTGTAGTCAGGCTGCTGGGCTCATGCCGGGCTCGACAGAAGTGACCATTTTTGCAAAAAGTGGTAAATAATAAGAAATGAGCATAATTTCTAATAAATGTCAACTTAGAAAGTTGTTATAACAATAAAACATGACTATCGTATTGTTATGCAAAAATTTATACCAATTTATCACCTTTCAAACATAGATAAGCATAGGGTGCCGGGCTTGGTGCGGTGCTGAAAGATGTTGGCCGGACTTGATGCCTGGCCCACCAGATTTGGTGCGGTGCCGGGCTAGCCTCGGGCTTTTGGAGAATTTTTCCCATCTACTGTACTCGAATTTTATGTATTTTATGAAGCGCAACGTTAGCCAGTATCCATGTCTTATAGATATTTTCACCCAGCGATACCGAAGTATGGATCTGCAGACTGCAACAGGCCGTTTGGACGGCGCCTCCTCCCTTGACGCCTTAAGCCGGGACGCCACCCGGTGCAGCGGCAAAGCCACCCCGCAGCCGCCGGACAAGTGCATGCACCCACCCTGCGGCAGCGAGACAGCCAAGCCACGACCCCCGGCAGCAGCCCCGACGCGTGCTACGACTGCCGGCGACACTGCTCTATCGTCGTTACCGCTTGGTCTCGCACTTCTGGGTCTGTATCAGCGACCATAGCCAGTAAGAGCGCCTCCGGGTGCGCCCAGTACGCGTTCCGCTGCAGTACTGGGCGAATGCTGTCCTGCAGTCCCTCGGGCAGGAGTCGCAGCAATTCCACGCTCCGCATCAGGTTCTTTGAGCCGTTTTCGCAGCTGCTGTGCAGTCGGATATTAAACCACATTGGAATGTAGTGCTTCATGAGGTACTCTACCAGCTGCTTTAGCTGATCGGTAGGGTTCTCGCTGGACACGTACAGGCGCAGTAGCCTTGTTGCCAGTCAGTCACCTGGAGCGGGGGGGGGGGGGGATGCAGGATAGCATTAATCATATACGATATAGCATATGGTAGATGTTATTATCGATGTTAAAGGAAGATAATGGCGGGTAGATCAGTATAATAAAACGGAATGAACGTATGCATGGTGTCGAACAAATGCTTTCTTAAAATAAACGCAAATTAGGCACGCTATCAGAAACGTACGTTAATGTGAGTGCAAATACGCAAATATGTTACTATGAGTGAACTGTAAAGTAAGACTTCCGCCCCTCCTCACTGCTATTTTGGTGACAAGATAAACCAATTGCCTATAACAGTATGAATATTTAGCCTTTGTGCGTACCTGGCATGGTTCACTGGTCCGATTTTTCGGTTGGCATCCTCTTCAGAGATGTGACCAGCCTCCACGGCCTTGGCCAGTGTGTACAGCAGCTGCTGATCGGTGCTCAGCTCCGAGAATACTGCCTCGGGCAGCTCTGGAACTTCACTGCTCACCTGCTGGAAGGTGCTGACTGGAAGGCGGTGTACGTTACCGCTGGCAGCCTTGTCGAGAGGGCCAGACAATGACATTGGTCCCGAGGTCTCTCCATCTAACTGACGGAACACCTCCTGTAGGTTCAGTTCATTTCCGTGTAACTGGCAAATGAACCAGTGTAGTGGCCGGTTTTTACTCAGTTCGAGAAGACGGCACACACCGCCATAGCGCCCCGTGTTCACAGCCGTGCCATCGCATCCAAGAACACATACGTCAGCGACGCTGGTATCAGCGATAGTATCGATAACTTTTGCTTGGTCCATTGCCCGGCCAGTGTCCGGTGTGAAGTGCCCGAGGTATTAGCCTCACTGCCACATGTTCCTCTACTGTTTCTGTTGATCGTCCGACGGCGGTGCGATCTTTTCGGCCATCGAAATATAGAGCTCTGAAATCTTGACCGTAGTCTCACTCTCGCTCTTGGGCTGACACCTGTCTCAACCGATTTCTCTCCCGCCACACTTTTTTGGATCAACTGCCAGCGACGTGTCGTCCTTATCTATGCGACCGATGTCTTCTTGGAAAGCATTGATTATTCCAGCTACAGCACGATTTGATAGTCCAAACCGATCAGCCGCTAAAGCCGTATTGTCAAGTCTCTCCCGATTCAAATATGTCGTATCGGTTCCGTGGACATTCCATGTCAAGTTTTCATCAGACGTGCTCACGGAGCTCTCACGGTCGTCTGTACTGCTGCCAGCCTGCAGACCAGACGGTCCAGCTTCCATGTAGTCGCTGGGGGCTGCAACTTCGCTGGGTCCCTCAGTTACTTCAGTCTCTATCCCTGACAGATCTCCGGACTCGACCGATACCATACTCCGTCCTTCTTGCCGGGACACTCTGCCTCCGGTGTGCTGCTGCCTGACGCCGGCGACTCTCAACAGTGTCCAAACCACCGATGAACTGCTTGCGGGGTCCCCTTTGATCCCTTAGAAACGTGATCTCGCCAGGCGGCACTCGGTTCTCTCGGGGGCAGCTGCAGCGTTGCAGACATTTGCAGAGGGCTATGTCGAATAGCTTCCTGAAGAACTGTTGATTCATCTGTGCTGTCTTTTCACTGCGCTGACTTTTCTTGACTTTGTTCAAATTTCGGAACTTTGTGTAACACAGCTCCAACTTGCGCGCGACGCTCGTGACCTGCAGCGTAGGAATGCCCTCTCGCTCCCACATCTTGATTATCTTCTCAGCGGCCGGTTTGTATATCTTTATCTGCTTGTCTTTCTCCCGAACGACTGAATGCTCACTGTGCATAAGTCTGATATAATTGACAGCGTCCTTGTTTGACGGAAACTGATTTGATGGTAGGTCACACGGAGCTCCCAGAGCGAAGTGTTTGGACCGGCCACGTTTAGCCATAGCACTAGCGTATCACGGGGACGGGGCTCAAGGCACTAAACACTGGCCACAGTAGCGCACCGACCCACAGACGCTTCTTGACTGACTCACACCTCTGCTCGTCGCGTTGCGAGTCAGACATCTGGTGGTGTCGGACGACAAGATCGTGTCGCCCCGTCATTGTCATACGACACGTACCGTCTCACTGACCGGGCGTGTTCGTCGCTCTCTGCCGGCACGGTCAGTTGCCATCCCCCCTCACTGCCATTGAATGTCTACTGTGCGGTGCCTAATGAATCATGAGGCATTATGAAATACAAAATGATGATGTCACAGCTTTACTAGCCTTTGAGACGAAGTAATGTAGCCCAAACCGAAACGGGGGACTTAGTTTCGCCAGCCGCCAATAGAGGCGCTGAGGTCGCCAATGTTCAGAGAATAGGAGAAACTTCGAACGCTTGGCGCCGAATGGCGGTTAAAGATGAAAGGAAACGAGTGGTAAATTAGTGTGTTTGTGGGTGCAGCGCATGATAATATTGGTGGTAGAGTGTGCGCTGTGACAAGTGACACACCCTAAATTTATTATTCTGAAGCCCAGCGCGAACCGCGGCGGTGGGCGAATTAAAAAAAAAATCGAACGTTGAAATTTAACCCTATTACTGAGGGGGGGGGTCGTATAGAGTTCTGGCGAATGACTGGGTCATGCTGTAACCTCAGGCTCTTACAACAACCCAAGTCGAGCACGGCTTCGGAGGGGTTGAAACAGTATGCCCTGGAAAAAAAACTAGAGTCGTATGCAGTATTCCGTACCTTTTACACGGACGGATTGAATGGCGCAGAGGGTGTGGTGTGCGCTTCCGTCAGTGGAAGAATGACTAGGCGATTCGAGCTACCAGACACGGCTTCAGTTTTTGCCTCTGAACTGTTCGCCATTTGTCAGTTCTTGAAACACATCCGTCGTCACAACCACAACCGTTGCCTCATCGCCACAGATTCCGCCAGCTCAGTGATGGCACTCCGTAGCCAGCCCATCGCATCACTAGTCTTACGGATTTTAGAACTCAGGACCATGACATGATCGTGACCAGTATCCACTCGGATGGAGGAGTCGTGAAACTCCCTATGGATCCCCAGTCACGTGGGTGTGGAGGGAAACGAAAGTACAAAATGAAATGCTTGGTTATTTCGAAATCTAAAAAAAAAAAATTGAAAATATAAGTAAAAAACTTCAAAATCGTATAACATTTTTATTTTGGAAAATTTATTTTAAAAAATCGCAATATATGTCAGACAAGACATACCAAGTAATGTATGTACGGAATTTCAACTCGATAGTTTAATATTAACGACCAGAAGCTAGATCAATTGCGTGACCTACCATTATAATTAAATAGTGAAGAAAAGAAATCCTTATACGCATCAGATCAGTCCAATCATTTCAGTATAATGTCAAATTTGGCACTTTTGGATTGCCCAGTTGCAATTTGTGGTCAGTAACCTACTGAAAGTTCAATTAGATCGTCCCGAGGTCACGAAAACTTGCAAACAATTCCTCGCAGAATAAACTTACAGACTCGCAACCGGTGTAAATGCCTTTGTCTCGTCAAAAAGCGTCTTTTGATATACTTTTTGACCTACCTAGGTCAAATTGACCTTGACCCTGAACCAGAGTCCTAGGATTGCTTTGAAGCCAGGGTGCGGAGTGTAAAATTTGGCATAAGAATAGCCATGAAGAGTGGAAAATTCAACATATAAAGACCATATGATGTACACGGCTTTACCAAAACTCATCTATCAGAAAAATGACAATACTTTCCTACCTTATTGTTTTCATCCACAGGTTAATATTATCATTAGTACTATCAGTGTTAGGGTTCTAGTTATCCAAGGCATCTCGATTTAGGGAGTGGAAAATTCCCAGTAAAACTGGGTAAAAAAGAGTGGAAAAATATTACCCACAGGGTATCGTTTTCCACCAAAATTTTGCAATCCTAGGACACTGCCCTGAACTGAGGTCAAATTTCGAGATTGACCTAAACAGGTCAAATTTGGTATTCTTCGAACTGCCTCGACGATATAAATATAATGATGTTAAAATAAAGGTCCTATCATCGCTGCTGGATACTAGTGATTCACGAACACAATTTGCTGAAAACAGATTTCTGGAGTTTGATGACCTCTGGAGCCTGAACTAATGACCTGAGGTCAAATCTGACTACGCACTCATGAAAGCACGTTTCAAGGGCTTTCGAATGCAGTTAGCGGATTCCTCAAAGCTTTCATATCTTTTAAATAATGCTAAGTTTCTGGAGCAATGTTCAAATATGGCAAATTTGACCGCATTTCACCTTGAATATATTGACATCATGTCATGACAATTTTGCCAGTCATGAAAATTTCACGAATCAGAGTTCCCTGTGGTCTTTTTCTATGACCTAAATTTCGTTTTTCTATCTCTTATGGGAGCCGAGTTCGAATGAGTTGCGAATGCCCCCCCCCCCGCCCTCCCCCTCGATCGTTTTGTATCGCTTCCATGCCAACAGTAATAGGGTTAAGTTGTCAAATATCAGGTGTCGAATCAAAATTGAAATATTAATGTATAACGAAGCGAAATCCGTTCGGTTTTATCGGCTGCGGAGTAGACAGAATGTCAGCGACTCCGACTCCGGCCTGAACAAATCGACTCCGACTCCGACTCCGGCCTATATCCGTTCTCCAACCGCATGTCAGAAAGCAATATCTGCATTGCCATCTATTTTCTCAGTTTGTCTTTATTCTTAACAGTATGGAGAAATATGCTACGCCGCCCGAGCACGGGCGCGGCGTGCCGGCCGCGCGTCCATCCCAATCGCGCTCTCCTGCAGGCGGCGGAACCCTCGAAACAGGCACCGAGCGGCGAACGCAGCCAGCCGCCGTCGGCCCAGCTTGTAGCAGCTGTAGCAGCTTGTAGCAGCCCCAGCTCGTCTTCGCTGGAGCCGCTGCTGCTCTCGGATCCTGCGCTGTCTTACAGCTGGCCAGTCAGTGCGCCGCTTTCCGCCGCCTCGCTTCCGGCAAAACCAAGTCTACCAGTCAGGGGTGTGGATTTCCAAAAATCATTGGGGGTGCTCAAGGGCGGATGTAAGGGCGGATCGTGGCAAGCCACTAAATGACTGAAATCGATCGCAAATGGGTATTTTTCATGATTTTTAAGGAAATCTAAACAGCCTTCAAAAAGTCGAGTTTGTTTTCAACATAGTTAAATGCACAAGCGAGCTAGATCCTTGTGCAAGGGCGGATCCAGCCGGCCGTTTTGGGGGGGGGGGGGGCAAACCGTTTTTTTAGCGGACCTTACCTACCCCCAATTTCGAATTTCTTCCCGGATTTGGGCCACTTTATTTTGCAACCACACGATTTCGATTTTTTTCCCCATTTTGTTTTAGGTTTTCGACCTTTTGGGATATCGAAAAAGGAAAGATGTCAGCTTGCAGTTTGTATTGTTCCGACATTGCCTTACACTGATAAAAACTATGTCAATTGTCAGCTGTACCCAGGGGCGTCGCCGATAATTTTTGAGTGGGGGGTCGGCTGAAATGACGACAAAAAAATGTACCCCAATTTGTTATGCGTGTATTTAAGCCTTTGCAACATTTCTAATGTGGATTTGCATGTTATAGTAGGTACTTGTTATTTAGCGCCGCGAAGCGGAGCGATTTTTTTTTTGCTCGGGTTTGCCTGATAAAACCCAGAAACATAGGCATTTTTAGCTTCTTAGCCTTGTAGAGGATAATAAGCTAAAAATGTTATTCATTCAATTCAGCGTTACGACGAAACGAAGACGATGACGATGGCTTCGTTATGACGATGGCCACTGATGTGACGCCGCGAAGCGGCGTGAACATTTTAATTTTAGGTCGTGGAAAACGCATTTTTAATATTGGAACCAGACCGTGAGTGGAGCCAAGCCTCAGGTAACCCCTTTTCCTGGTTGCACATCTCGGTATGATGCAAAATGTTGAAATGAAGGTAGTTTTTCATATACATTAGCCTCGGATAGTAAATCACGATGGCCGGTGGCAGTCTGCGCTCAATAGTACATATGATAATAATAACTGTAGTCTGTATACATACCTATGTACCGAACTGTAACAAACAACTGGTAACGGTGCAAATGGTTTCAAAGTAGCAAGAGGCAGACCGACATTTCCGCGCATAAATGGTCCCTGTGGATCTGGAGGAGCCTGGGGGAGATGGCTTGGGGAGATAGTCCTGGCCTGGTCCCCACTATTAGCTCTTCGGGCCAACAAGTTGGGCACCGCTGGAACAGCTACCGGTTGCCGAAGTCCGCGTCTTTGCGTTCGCGTCGCCTTTTTCGGAACTCGGCAGACAAGCTAAACATGTAGCCCGCTTTAAAGATAATATTTTATGAAGAGAGTTGGCCCTGGGGCCAGCAATTACCGCCAAGGAGAGCCTCTGCAAGACACTTAATGGAATGAATTTTCCAAATTTGTATATGCAATTGCGAAACTTGTCTCATGCCGCGAAGCGGCGCGAAATTTTTCAGTTTTTGACTGAGGCTAGCTTGATTTTGACTGCTGCAATTTTGGGATGCCCAGTACCGTTCTAAAAACGCAAATATAGCATGCATTAAATTTCACGTCTGGGGGGGGCCAAAACATAGTTTGGCCCCCCCTTAAACAGGCTTGGGGGGCATGGCCCCTTTCGCCCCCCCCCCCCCCTGGATCCGCCCTTGGTCGTGGGTCTAGTTATTCCTTCGTCGACGACGAAATCATTATTTATGAACGTGTTCATTTTTTTGTCTTAAAATTTCACAGAACACGGAATTTTATTGTTTTTTATATGCGTTGAGGCTCATATTACAGTTATTTATATATATTTTTTATTTTGTTTTGGGGGGCCAAAAGACATGTTGCCCCCCCCCCCCCTTCCAGGCTTTTGGGGGGGGGGGCCATGGCCGGATTGCCCCCCCCCCCCCTGGATCCGCCAGTGACCTTGTGGTCGTGCCACAGCCACCGGCCACAGTGTTTGACTAGGCACTTCAAAACTCACAGGACGTAAGTAATGAAGCCATATATACTTACGACCCTGCAATCTCGGATTTTTGTATATCGGTGACCAAAGGTCAGGTCAGTTTCGTGATCTTCCCATTATAAGTCAACGAGAAAGTATACAAATGTTTTCGTATCACAGGATACACATTAGATCATAATAATTAATTTAAGATCGTGAATATTCATATTGACATAAAAACAGTCAACTCCTCATTAATTTATTAATGACCAGGACGCGTTTCTATAACTTCTTCAGTTGGTCATTAAACATAGGAAGTCCTATTTGTAATGACCAACTGAAGAAGTTATAAAAACGCGTCTTGGTCATTAATAAATTAATATGAGGAGTTGACTTTTTTATATTTTAAGATTGTTATAGCTCATTCTTGATGACTGTAATGTTCATTGGTTACCCATCACCCCAAGTCTCAAGTATATGAGCCCCATCAGGGCCCACGAGTGTTACCATATGTGTAGTGCGTGAACCTAGCTGGATAATAAATAGTTTACCTCCAGGACCAACCACGTGTGTGTGCGATCTCAGATAATCAGCCAGAGAGCGTCAAACATTAACCGCAGAATACTACATTGGCGACGAGGACTCGTCGGAACTCCTCAGGGAAGTTTATCATCTGTTTGCATCTGAATCATATCGGTATTCTGTGAGTTATCATCGCGAAGAGGCATCAAAATGGCGACCGCCATTCCTCCGCTCGCGCTACCGCCGTTCGACCCGAACGAGCAACCTGTTGGCCCCAGATGGACCAAATGGCTCTCACGATTTGCAAACTACCAAGTAGCTGCAGACATCACAGATCCCGCCAGAGAACATGCCTGAACAAGCATACGCGAATAACTGAACAGCACTCGCTGCCCCTCGTTGGCAACCACGCCAGGGTGCGTGGTCGCCGGTCCCTCCGAGTGGCGCGTGGACGGCGTTCCCTCTGAGCGGTGCGTGGTTGCCGGGCCCCAGCGTGTGGTTGCTGACCCCTCCCGAGTGGTGCGTAGTCGCCGGTCCCCAGTGCATGGTTGCTGACCCCTCCGAGTGGTGCGTGGTTACCGGTCCCTCTGAGCGGTGCGTGGTCGCCGGTCCCCAGTGCGTGGTTGTTGACCACTCCGAGCGGTGCGTGGTCGCCGGTCCCCAGTGCGTGGTTGTTGACCACTCCGAGCGGTGCGTGGTCGCCGGTCCCCAGTGCGTGGTTGTTGACCACTCCGAGCGGTGCGTGGTCGCCGGTCCCCAGTGCGTGGTTGTTGACCACTCCGAGCGATGCATGGTCGCCGGTCCCCAGTGCGTGGTTGTTGACCACTCCGAGCGGTGCGTGGTCGCCGGTCCCCAGTGCGTGGTTGCTGACCCCTCCGAACGGTGCGTGGTCGCCGGTCCCCCGAGTGGTGCGTGGTCGCCGGTCCCCAGTGCGTGGTTGTTGACCACTCCGAGCGGTGCGTGGTCGCCGGTCCCCAGTGCGTGGTTGTTGACCACTCCGAGCGATGCATGGTCGCCGGTCCCCAGTGCGTGGTTGTTGACCACTCCGAGCGGTGCGTGGTCGCCGGTCCCCAGTGCGTGGTTGTTGACCACTCCGAGCGATGCATGGTCGCCGGTCCCCAGTGCGTGGTTGTTGACCACTCCGAGCGGTGCGTGGTCGCCGGTCCCCAGTGCGTGGTTGCTGACCCCTCCGAACGGTGCGTGGTCGCCGGTCCCCCGAGTGGTGCGTGGTCGCCGGTCCCCAGTGCGTGGTTGTTGACCACTCCGAGCGGTGCGTGGTCGCCGGTCCCCAGTGCGTGGTTGCTGACCCCTCCGAACGGTGCGTGGTCGCCGGTCCCCCGAGTGGTGCGTGGTCGCCGGTCCCCAGTGCGTGGTTGTTGACCACTCCGAGCGATGCATGGTCGCCGGTCCCCAGTGCGTGGTTGTTGACCACTCCGAGCGGTGCGTGGTCGCCGGTCCCCAGTGCGTGGTTGCTGACCCCTCCGAACGGTGCGTGGTCGCCGGTCCCCCGAGTGGTGCGTGGTCGCCGGTCCCCAGTGCGTGGTTGTTGACCACTCCGAGCGATGCATGGTCGCCGGTCCCCAGTGCGTGGTTGTTGACCACTCCGAGCGGTGCGTGGTCGCCGGTCCCCAGTGCGTGGTTGTTGACCACTCCGAGCGGTGCGTGGTCGCCGGTCCCCAGTGCGTGGTTGCTGACCCCTCCGAACGGTGCGTGGTCGCCGGTCCCCCGAGTGGTGCGTGGTCGCCGGTCCCCAGTGCGTGGTTGTTGACCACTCCGAGCGGTGCGTGGTCGCCGGTCCCCAGTGCGTGGTTGTTGACCACTCCGAGCGGTGCGTGGTCGCCGGTCCCCAGTGCGTGGTCGCCGGTCCCTCTGAGCGGTGCGAGGTTGCTGACCCCTCCGAGCGGTGCGTGGTTGCCGACCCCTCCGAGTGGTGCGTGGTCGCCGGTCCCTCTGAGCGATGCATGGTCGCCGGTCCCCAGTGCGTGGTCGCCGGTCCCCGGTGCGAGGTTGCTGACCGCTCCGAGCGGTGCATGGCCGCCGGTCCCTCCGATCAGTGCATGGTCGCCGATCCCCAGTGCGAGGTTGCTGACCCGTCCCGAGTGGTGCGTGGTCGCCGGTCCCTCTGAGCGGTGCGTGGTTGCCGGTCCCTCTGAGCGGTGCGTGGTGGCCGGTCCCTAGTGCGTGGTTGCTGACCCCTCCGAGCGGTGCGTGGTCGCCGGGCCCTCTGAGCGGCGCGTGGTTGCTGACCCTTCTGAGCGGTGCGTGGTTGCCGGTCTCCGAGCGATGCGTGGTCGCCGGTCCCTCCGAGTGGTGCGTGGTCGCCGGTCCCCAGTGCGTGGTTGCTGACGTGTCCATGCAGTTACCGATAACACAACATTTGTATGTCATCGATTTCGGCCACTGATTCCTCTAAGGTGATATTCCATGAGTTGTCGAGACTGGAGTTGGTTTTGTCCGCTCCCTCGAGAGGTACAAGGTCGTCTGTCCCCGGTGCGTGACCGCCGTCTGTCCCCGGTGCGTGGCCGCCGTCTGTCCCCGGTGCGTGTCCGCCGTCTGTCCCCGGTGCGTGGCCGCCGTCTGTCACTTGCGCCTTTCTTCCGTTGTCAAACAAACGTTTGGAATGTGGAATTGAAGCGTATCTGCACTTTTATTGATGGTGACCATGGAAGAGAAGCGTATCTTCACCATACGTTTTTCCTCCGTTGTTGCATAAAGCGGTATCAAGCCATGACGGTAAATAAACGTAAGTGCGGACTTAGGCTGACAGTGGTTACTGCTGAGTTTTCGTTGGACAGTGGTCACTGCTGAGTTTTCGTTGGACAGTGGTCACTGCTGAGTTTTCGTTGGACAGTGGTCACTGCTGAGTTTTCGTTGGACAGTGCTCACTGCTGAGTTTTCGTTGGACAGTGGTCACTGCTGAGTTTTCGTTGGACAGTGGTCACCGCTGAGTTTTCGTTGCATAAAGCGGTATCAAGCCATGACGGTAAATAAACGTAAGTGCGGACTTAGGCTGACAGTGATCACTGCTGAGCTTTCGTTGGACATCCTGTATCCTGTATACGCCTTTCCGCTGGAGATACGTCTCTCTTCCTTGGGTCATACAATTTTCCGGATGTACATACGTCTTTTGGGGAAAAAATTGCAATAACTTTTTTTGCAAATTTGTATAGGTATTTTTGGTTAGAAAATTCTGATGCACTTGGACATGACGAATCGAATGATACCAATAACTCAATTTCTCCCAAAGTGGTGCTTACGCTTTTCTTCCTTTGGACGGCAGAGGTCTCCAGAGGTCACCAAAATCCACGGTGGCTTGTTTGTGCAAGCAATGTTTGTCACAAAGTTGTTGTTGGTTGCTCTTATCTAATGAAGGTAGCAATGATTTTGACTTCATTGGGTTGTTGTCACCAAGGCGTGGTTAACTCTATCCAGCATTTCTGGTGTTGGTCAAATCCAAGAGTTAACCTCAGGTCAAGGTCATGTGGTAATCCAGGTAGGCGATGTTGCATATTCTGGAACGGGTCTTTACAAGGCAATCACAATAGAGTTTGTCTCCCATCTCTATTTTTATGTTATCGAAGCTAGTGACTTGCTGGTGACCTCAGATGACATCAGCTGATATGGTAGGGGGTCACTGAGCAAAAATGTACCAGAATTATCCAGAATGGCCAATAATTGCATGATCAAAAATGGTCTGATCTCTAAATAGAAAGCATTAGTATATTTTCACGTTTACTTCTAGGGGGAGGTCAAGGAATTGCACCCGACTTTAGGGCACAGGATAACAAAATATGAGCTACGCTGCTTAAATTTTAGAAGTGGTTACGCGTTACCTGCCCTGAAGGTATGACCTGAGCTGACCTTAGGTCAAATTTCAGAGAAGCTGCGCAAACGATTAGTGATTGTGGGTACTAAAACGAAGGTGCGTAGCGGCACCGTAAAACATCATCGCCATTATGATAGTTAATGAACTATCTGGCATCAGCAGGAGTGTATGGCACCTTGTACTTAGTGTATGTCCCCTTTCTTTTTCTCCTGCCTTTTCCCCTGTCGCTTGTTTAACGCTCTTATTATTTCCTGTGCTCAGTTCCCCTTCTCTGATGTCTCCATTGTCAGTGCATGTCATTAGAGTGCCGTGTTGGTATTTGCTCTTTCAGAGTCTCTTGTCTCCTGGCAGTTTCGCTGTCGGTGTGCCAAACGTTACCAGTATGTCTTGTCTTTCGTTGTCCCCTGTCCCCAGATATAAGACCATATCGTGTGAACTCCCTATTCCCAGGAGTGCTCACTGCCGGTGTGACCACTCAGGGAATGCACCTTGTCGTCTGTTCTCCATCCCATGTTTCCTGGTGTGCCCCGATTTTGTTGTATTGCAATCGAATGATCAGCAAGTTGCTCTTGAAGGGTTGACTAGTCTGGTCTCACTTTTCAGGATATGACGACTCAGACGAGGACCCAACGTTTCAACCTGATCATGGCGACGAGTTAGATCTCGATGGTGATGCCTCAGACGGCAACGACTCTTGTCATCCAGATGAAAACAGCGCGAGGGAAACCGAGAATGTGAACGAAGACTTAACCGAGGCGCACGCATCGTCATCTTCGTCTGGTTCCAAAATCGGTGTCCAGACTCGGTCTAAGAAGAAGAACGTTTGTCCCTTCTGTCTCGCTGGACAGGCTAAGTTCGGTAGGCACGTGTTTCGGAAACACAAGTACGAACCGGAGGTCAAACAAGCGTCTGATTTTCCAGTAGGGTCAAAAGAGAGACACAACTTCCTTGAGAACCTCATTCACGATGGTAATTTTAAGCACAACTCACGTGTAATCCGTCAGGGCGAGGGAACTATTGTTCCAGGTAGATGTCCTCCGAAGAGTGTGAAAGCTTCTCACGGATACCTCCTCCCATGCGTCAAATGTAAGGGGTTCTTCTCCAAAAAGAATTTGTATCGCCATAAATGTAATGTGGCTGTTAAGGGAAGGCACCAGGTAGAGGGAAGGTATCTTATGCCGTCCAAAACAACAGCGCCAGAAGAGCTAAGGAGACTTATGTCTTGCATGAGGGAGGACCAAATTACCCTTACTTGTAAGAACGATGGCCTCATTGTGGAGTTTGGTTCCCGGCTGTATACCAAGCTGGGCCACGAAAGGCACCAACACGCGCACATCCGGGAAAAGATGAGGGAGCTTGGGCGACTGGTACTGGCATTGAAGGAGTTAAACCCAGAAGCAACACTGGAGGCCTTCATTCACCCATCCAAATTCCTAGCCTGAATGAAGAATGAATGAATGAATGAAGAATGAATGAAGAAATTGAAGAGGCCCAGCGACTGCTTGAAGAGGAACCGTCAGTCAAGAACTACGTCAGGCTGTCTGAAGCTGTGCTTGTTGCTGTCATCCTCTTCAACCGTCGCAGGCCGGGGGAAACGGCACGTCTCACGGTGAAAGCATATACTGAAAGGGACCAAACCATCAATGCAGACATAAATGAGCGTCTGTCTCCCGTAGAAAAGAAGCTTTCAAGTCGCTAGGATATGTTATGGTTCGTGGGAAAAGGGGACGCGGTGTGCCGATGATGCTGACGGCCAAAATTAGGGGTGCCATTGATCAGCTGATCGCGGCTAGGGAGGATGTCGGCATATCTCCCGACTGTGAGTACTTATTTGTGAACGGGACGACATCTGATGCTATTCCCCTCCGTGGGAGTGACTGCGTGCGAAAGATGACGAAAAGGGCAGGTGTGAGCAATATCACTGCCAAGAAGTACCGGAAACATGTAGCTACAATGCTACAGCTTTTGCAGCTTAGCAAAAGTGAGATGGACATTGTCGCAACGTTCATGGGCCACGATATTCGCGTCCACAGGGCGTTTTATCGACTTCCGGACAAAACAGTCCACGTGGCCAAAATAATCAAAATCCTGATGGCGATGGATTCAGGGGTGGGCAAGTTTACAGGGTTGACACTAGACGAGCTCAATCCTGTCAGCAGCAATGACCCCAACACTGCTCCCAGCGGTGAGGTCGACATGGACCTAGGCGCTGCTGGTCACTCGGCGGTCTGCTCCGCTTCAGAGGCCTCCCGTCCGCCACCAGTTCCATCAGATCCTGTCCGAGCCGAGTTCGCTACAAAGCGGAAACCCGGGGATGCCGCGGGGGCCCCAAACGATCCTGACAGTGCCGATATTTCCTGTGCAGACTCGTGTGCTTCCAATTCATGTCTACCTCCAGTGCCGTCTGATCCTGTCGGAGCTGGGAGAAAACGTAAAGCCAGGCATGCCGCGGGATCCCCTTCACGGAAAGGCGCGGCGATAAATCCTTGGTCTCAGCTTGAGCGAGACGCGGTTCAGAGGCAGCTCGGAACGTGTATAACGTCCCTGAGGTGCCCAGCAATGCTGGAGTGCTGCGCAGCTCTTAGGGCTGAGCCAACCCTCGTGAGACGAACATGGAAGGATGTAAAATATTGTACTTACAATATGATGCTGAAGCACAAGCGCGTGCTGGGTTTGGTGTAGGCTGAAGCACAAGCGCGTGCTGGGTTTGGTGTAGGCTGAAGCACAAGCGCGTGCTGGGTTTGGTGTAGGCTGAAGCACAAGCGCGTACTGGGTTTGGTGTAGGCTGAAGCACAAGCGCGTGCTGGGTTTGGTGTAGGCTGAAGCACAAGCGCGTGCTGGGTTTGGTGTAGGCTGAAGCACAAGCGCGTGCTGGGTTTGGTGTAGGCTGAAGCACAAGCGCGTGCTGGGTTTGGTGTAGGCTGAAGCACAAGCGCGTGCTGGGTTTGGTGTAGGCTGAAGCACAAGCGCGTGCTGGGTTTGGTGTAGGCATGTGCTGGGTTCGTGTTAGTGTTTGGCTGTGTTAGTGTTTTAATAAACGTTAGAACCGTTAAATATGTTTGCGTTGAGCTGGATGTCCAGAATGTGAGAATCATATGTATGTGTGTGAGTGTGAATGTGTTTGGAATTGGATGGTCTGGGTCCAAAGCTGTAGTGTGCTCCCGAGTCGAACTGGTATAAAGCAATAAGGGTGTAGAAAAGATGTGATCAGTGTTCTGTAACTGTTCAGCCGGTGTTCAGCTCATGTGTTGTACGGTTATTGGGGTTATTTAACCCGCGCCCCGGTGGGCCTCTGAGCCACATTTGCCCTGAGGTGGAGGTCAAAATGACCCCCACTAACTCGAAAACTAAAAGGGCTAGAAAGACGCGGGAAAAGGCGTTCGAAAGCTCTCATGGACATTCGAAGTTCGGGGATTTTTTGGCTCATGCCAATACTGAGGCCACCGGAGGTCACAAGGGTCAAACTTCCAAGCATAAGAGGTTGCTCCAGAAACCCCCAATTATATTTATTTATTTATTTATTTATTTATTGAGTCAACAACCACAGGCACAGGGCCCACTTACGGTTGCAGTCATGCTGCCTCATGCAACAGGAAATTAAAACATTCACAAACTACATGAGTGCACATGGTACATACAATAAGAGAACACAACTATACTGCATAGTAAACACAGCAGCATAAAATAAATACATAAAAGGCGATTAAAATCGCCAGTGAAAGTAGGAACAAACGTGTAAATAAAGCGCTGATACAGGCAAAAACCTAAAAATAGACAAATACATAAAAGCGCCGGTAAAAGTAAATATAAACGTGTAGATATAGCGCTGGTACAGGCAAAAGACCTAAAATAGACAAGTGCAACTTAAAGCCAATGACCGATCACGGGACACAGCTCACAGCAGCGACCTTAACTCAAGTATGTGCCCTGAACATCAGCGAACTTCGTGATGTCAGATCTAAGGGTACGAGACGGCATAAATAAATCCGTCTGAGGGCTGCTGTGTGTGAGCGAGTTAAAGAGATGCGGGAGACGAATCAAGAAGCCCCTCTTTACAGAGTCAACTCTTCCACGAGGTACATGGAAGAGCTCGGGGCGCCGCGTACGTCGACTTGGTGCTGACAGCGGGAACGTTGCCACAATATCAGGGCAGTCTATGTTGCCGCTGATATAGGGATCTATGATGCTACTAGCTAAGAAGGAGCGGAAAATGCAATCGCCATTTGTGTCTATACATTTTAGCTCAGATCAATAGTTTAGGCTCCAGCTGGTATGCACAGTCGCGCGTTCAAGATCAAACGCCCAAGCGACTTCCAACGGTACAGCCGCCTGCGAAACGACGTCAGCAACACCGCCCCTGTCACGCACACCGCACCGTCCGGACGCCGTCCACGCACACGCACACCGTCCGGCCGACGCTGTTCGCCGCCGAGCGACGCCCGGCCGCCGCTGCCCGACGCGCGTGTATTTAGTAGGTGCGAAACTGTAGTGCGCTATTTTTACAGCGATTTTTGCTAAAGGGACTGTCCCACCTTTGTGAAAGTTGTCCAATCACACTTAATTGTATGTCTACATGTCAGGCGAGGTCAGCTGAACATGTCATGAACTTTTTTTTCTGAAAAAAAATTGCTTATCTTGGAAGATATTCAACTTTTAGTTTTAAGCGGAAAGTTGGGTTGGTGACGTCATATGCTTTTTTTAATAACGGAAATCTTTTGTACTGCCAAATGTATGGCACAATTTTTTGTCGACATCTATTGCGCAGAAAAAGCGAACCACCCGGTGTCTAGATTGGCTTAGATTGCGAACCACCTGGGGATCGAGAAATGAAAGACGAAAATATTTCAAGGCTGACCTTACAACAAGTCGACTATCATTACGAGTTGGGTAAAGAGACGACGCTGTCGGTTTAGAGGTCCTATTCAAATACACATGGGGCTTATTTTTTACAGATGTCAAAATCAAACTCGAATATCTTTTTTATTAGATCATTGTGGTTGTTTTAATTGCTACCATACTTAATTTCAATGCCAAGCCATCAAAATGGCTATCTCAACTAAAATATAATGTTAAGGTGGGATAGTCCCTTTAAGTAGACTTTAAGTTTTACACCAGGGTCTGGCAGGAAATTTTTTAATAACATAATCGAACTTGACCTAACCTTGCAGCAAATTACGGTCGCAGGGACCCACGTTTAGAACGCTCCACTCGTATTCGCTCGCTGCGCTGCGGCCCTACGGGGGGGGGGGGGGGGGCTGTCGCCCCCCCCCCCCCGGACCCCCCCCCCAGACCATCTCGTAGACACAACGAGATGGTTATATAAAACATCTCGAAATTATTTAAATACAATATCTCTACTTCACAAACATAGCTGTTATAAACAGTGGCGGCTCGTCATATGAGGCAACTGAGGCCGGGCCTCACCTATCGTTTAGAAAGAACGAGCCGTGATATATTATCATATGCATCATATGATATTTGTCATATGCTTAACACGCGCACTGGAGAGGGGGGGGGGATTCCCCCCCCCCCCCCTGAAATCTCAGCTTCTATAAGAGCTTCTAATAACGAAATTTGGAGGGTAGATGGAGTGGTGGGGAACTTTGTGTGCAATTTTCATGACCCTAGGTCAATATATTCAAGGTCAAATTGGCCAAAATATGACCTTTCAGTAAAACCCGGCCATTATCTGGAAAACTCTGACAGTTAGGAGCAAACCGAAAAAAAAACACTGGAAAGCAAATTTAATGCTCTTTCGCTACGCTGACCTCAGATTTGACCTCAGGTAAATAGCTTAGGCTCCAGAGGTCATCAAATGATTTTTTTTATTTTTTTTTATTTAAAGTTTGCTCAAGTATAACTTTTTACCTAAGCATGATAGATAAATAGTGGTAACACCATCGTGTTTGTCTCGTCAAGACGAATCATCTTATATTTTTGGTATATGTTAACCCTCGCACCGACGGGGGTCTGAGCCAACTTAGAACCGACGGGGGGGGGGGGGGGAATAACCGCCTCCCCCCCAGAGATCTCGAAAACTACGTAACGTAGCGAGAAGCGGAAAACGGCGTTAGGTAGGCCGCGACGAATACTAGAGAAAATACACAAGTTATTTTTTAATCAGGTCAATATTGAGGTCAGCAGAGGTCAAAACAGGTCAAATCTTCCCATATTTCGAGTAAATTGAGCATTGCTTCACATAATCTGGGCTAGCTCGGTAACTAAGATAGCAACATACGGTGAAAAGCACTGAAAAGCCCTTGATACGCTCTTTCTGCAACGTGTCCTCAGATTTGAGATAGGGTCAATAGTTGAGGCTCCAGAGGTCACCAAATGTCAAAATGATAAATTTCCTTCTTCTTTTTTTGCTAATAACTTTTTATTTATATAAGCTAGAGCAACGATTTTGTCATCATCGTGTTTCTCCCGTCACGGCGCATCGAACGATATATCGGGTGACCTAGCCAGGTTAAATTCCAAAAAATTACCTGAATTCCAACATGCATTCTTCTGCTTAGCTCCCAAATAGTGATATTGATGAAAACTGACCAGATTTAGCTAGGTTTGTTCGATTGGTGCGCATTTCAATTTTCTCCCATTGACTTATAATGGGAGGTCACGAAATTGACATGACCTCAGGTCACCGATATACAAAATCCGAGATATACGAATTATAGATACATATGTGCTTATTACACACTATGAATTTCAAACTATTTGGTTAACCACTGTGGCTTTGGCATGATGTCAAACTTTCAAAAACGTGACGAGGTCAGGTCATTTAATGTGACCTGACGACGTGACCTTGAAAATTAGGAGATCAAAATTTACATACAATGTGTAAAATTGTTCAATGAACAGTTGTACGAAATTTCGCGGCGCTACGTGGCGTAGTTTTTTCGCTATCCACGAAAAACCTCCGGGGGGGGGGCGGATATCCCCCCCCCGTCGGTGCTCGGGTTAAAGGGAACAAGTCACCTTTAACATTAGTTTTGAGTTGAGATAGCAGATATGTAGAGCATATCTAAAAATGGGCTGTGGTGAAAGAATTAGCTCCCTACGTTACGTAATTTCGACACAGGACTATAGAGTCGTAGTCCACTTTCCAAGGTTCGTTTCCCCGAAGCGTCGCCGGTAGTGTGATGTCATAACCGGTGACGTCAGAATTGCGTCATACGCAGATTCTATGTCATACGCCGCAAACTAGCCGTAGCCCATTGCCTCCATATCCAAGCTTCCATATCCAAGCTACCATATGCAAGACGTCATACATTGTCATGAAGTTTTTTAATGTCATGAAGGAGAAAAGAGAAACATGTCCATTTCTCTGTGGATATCCACCTATCGTCCAAACACATGTCATATTCGTGATTTTCAGCTGAATATACCCCGTATAACCAAGTTTCAATACTTTTTCATGGTGACTTGTTCTCTTTAAGGTCAATTTTAAAATTTGACCTCAGGTCAAGGTCATGGTCACCGAAGTGGGTCAAGTTGCATATCAGGCGACTCGACGTGATGATACAAACACACGGGTACCATTTTTATTTCTCTAACATCGTTATATCGTGAGTTATTGTCAAAACAGTGTGTGTGACCTCGGATGACCTAATAAGGAGTCGTTGGTCAGCAGTTACAACTGATATTGGCTAAGGAGACGGCATCATGAAAGAATCAGCCTGATTTGGTTCGTTTCTATTGAAAAGGAAGGATTTGAATTTTTGCCCATTGACTTATAATGGGGAGGTCACGAAATTAACCTGACCTCAGGTCACCGATATATAAAAAACGACATATACAAGTTATAGACACTCGGGCACTTACTAATTCCTGAAAGTTTGAAGCCCGTCAGTCAAAGACTCTGGTCATGGCACTATTTTAAACTCGCAAAACTAATTTCGCATGTTTGAACTTTGACCTGACCTGGTGACCTGACCTTGGGCCACAAAAAGTCAAAAATTGCACACAACGTGTCATTCTATTCTAGGCAGGTATGCCAAAAAACGGCGGCGCTGCGCGCCGTCGTTTTTCGCTATGCTCGAAAAACCGGAGGGGTGGGCGGACCCTCCCCCCTACATCCATCCAGTGCGCGTGTGAGAGAGGACTGCGAGAAAGAAGTCCGTTCGGGCCGAGAGATGTGTTAAGAGCGCCCGTCTTTGGAACCTGAGGTGGGGTTGTCATTGGTCCGGAGCCACGGGGCTCGCCCTGCGTCATGCTCTGTGAGGGAGTAATCCCGTCCCATCTTCAGTCCTCACCCATGCCTTGCCACCAGTATTTTTGTTTATGGGAAAAGTTGCAGCTCTAAAAAGGCGGACTCGACGTACTTACGTCATTTATGCGTGTGGCGATGCGTAGTGTACATTTCTTGGTGTAATCTTTGCTGCGTTTATGTTTAAACCTTCACAAAAGCGAGTGTTTAATATGACATGTAATTTCTGTTACAAAAAGGCTTGTTTCCATGTTCAAGTTTACATCTACGCAGTGAAAAACCCTACTTTGTATTGGTGAAGTGACAACGCTGGCAGGTCACGTGACACGCGGCGGGGCGATTGAGCATTGTGGGTAGAGGGCGTTTCTCTTGCGTGCCCGATGTGATGGCGGGCGGTCGTGTATGTTGTGGTTCCGGCGCAACGCTGATGAGTAAGTTAATTTCCTTGTTTATTGGTATTTCTGTCTCGAAAATTAGTTCATGACATGGTGTTTCATGAGTGTTATATATTCTAGGCCACGTGTTGCGTATTGAAATGATAAATGTCACGATATACTGTATTGCAAATGGAGTGCGCACTAAAAACGTCTCATCCGTGTTAGGTTGGCCGAAGAGTTTCCTCCGTGGTCGGGGACGAGTTAGCCAGCAGAGCTGAGGCTGGAGGGAGGAGTTTCCTCCGTGGCCGGGGATGTCGTGTGCCAGCAAGTTGTGGCTGGAGTTTCCCCCGCGGCCGGAGACGTTGTGGACAGCGGGGCTGTGCGGAGTTCGGTCGTCGACGGCGTAGAGCGCGGCAGCGTGTCAGCGGTCGTCGACGAAAACGCCAGAGACGCGAACAGCCGGTAGGGATGAGTTTGTGGCGCTATGTATCGAGAGATTGTTCTGATTGTAAATTGATTAACTCGGAATGTTAACAGTTGCTGTAGAATGGTTTTGGATGTTTGAACTTAACGTGAATTAACGGTCGAAGGAAATGTGTAAACTTAATGTGTGTGTTACTGAGTAAGGTGGCTGGCTTATTTGGTCATGAGTGACTAATTATTCGTCTTTGTGTGCCTCCTTCCTCAGTAACGGATCTGAATACAGGGTCCTGTCGACGGCTGAAGTGTTTTGGCTTGGGCGCTTGGGCGTCGAGGCGCGGAGGCGTCTACAGTTACGGCTTATGTCTCCAGCTGCTGCGCCTAGCTGTTCGTCAGATGCTGTGGAGCTACCCAGCGTCTGCTGCTTCGACTTTGTGAGCTGTGATGCCCTCGCTGCTACATCGTGGACTTCAGGAGTCTGGACGCCAAGTCAAGTGAGGTCAGGTGTTCGGAGTGGTGCAGTTGAGGAGCATAGCTCTCATCTTGTGATTGGCTGATAATCACCTGTGTTCAGACTTCAGCCTGCTCATATTCAGTGAGAGGTGGCTAGTTGTGCTGACGTTTCTTCAGGACTTTGATGCTCAGTGGTGGCTACTGGCGAGTCATGCCAACTTCAGTCTTCAAGACTTGTGCTGGGGAAGGGGTTGCCTGTCTTTGCTAACTTTGACCTGCAGGGCTCGGAGGAGTGAAGCTGTGGTGTGTTGAAGTGTGTTCAGGTGACTGTGTGGGTTTGAAACCTGGCGTGTGTTGATCAGTGGGATGTGATGTTACACTGGTGGCTCGTTCCTGGCTCCTTTGGTCTAACATTCCACGACTCCTTCCTGGAGTAGATGCTGTTTTTTCTTTGGGTTAGGATTCACCCTTGGTAGGTTTATTTAATGCTGGTCTCTAGTTGGGTCCATTATCTTTTTGGTTTCTTAGTGTTAGTTTGTATGATGGCGCCAACAAAAGAGGAGCTTGGTAAGTTGAAGTCTGCTGAGCTGCAGCGAGAGTTAGAGTGTAGGGACCTGGACACAACTGGAAAAAAGGCTGATCTAGTTGATAGACTCTGGGCTGTGATCCAGGAGCCGGGTGCCGTCCTGGCTGCTGAGGATAAAAAGGTAGATGTTGCTTCTCCAGATGCTAGGCTCTTGTTGGTTAGGATGAGAATTCTAAAAGAGAAGCAGGATGTTGAGCAGGAGGCGATTGCTAACAGGGCTCGAGCTGAACAGGAGGTGGTAAGGCTAAAGGCGCGGACTGAGCAGTTAGAGCTCGAGTTACAGCTGGCTGAGCTGGGTCAGTCTGATGATTCTGTGCTGGAGCCTTTCCGGGTGAAGTCGTTCAGCCGAGGCTCAGAGACGACTTCTGCGGATGTCCTGTCGTCTCAGGTGAGGCGGTCTCTGCTCCCTCCAACAGATTTGCGTCCCTTCTCTGGAGATATAGAGGATTTCAGGTTGTTCATGAGGGCCTTTGATGCACGCATTGCTAGCAAGACTGATGACCAGGGGGAGTTGCTGTTCTATCTAGAACAATTTACTAGGGAAAAGCCAAACCAGTTGGTCAGAAGTTGCCTCCACTTGGAGAATGGGGGTTTTCTGGAGGCCAAGCGGCTGTTAGAAAATCGATATGGTAACCCGGTCTGCCTGATCGATTCCTATGTGGACAAGATGAAGGCATGGAATAGGATCGCTCCAGGGGATGTTGAGGGGCTGGACAAGTTTGTTCTTTTCTTGACGGAGGTGAAGAACGCCATGTCGGGCGTGACTCTCGGCGAGTTTGATCACCCTTCCACCCTCAGGATGGTGATGGCGAAGATGCCTCCCTACCTGCAGGACCGGTGGCTGCGTGACGCGGACAGACTCATCCAGGATGGCAGACCCGTCCGTTTTTCGGACATGGTTCGGTTTCTGGCCGCTGAGGTTAGGGTAAAGAGGAGTCCGCTGTTCGGCGTTCGTGCAGGTGATACCGTCCGTCCCTCTGAGGCGGTCGGTCCGCCCCTGAGGCATAAGGTTAATGCTGCGCACGTGGCGGCGCCGAGCGCGCAACGATGTGGTTTCTGTGGTGGGGCTCATCCAGTGGACAGGTGTGAGCAGCTGAGTGGAAGATCGTGGGAGGAGAGAAGGGCGGTCCTGATGAGGAATCAGCTCTGCTTCGCCTGCCTGAAGAGGGGGCATCAGGCCCGTTCTTGCCGGAGGCCTCTGAGCTGCCTGAGTTGCGGCGGTCGTCACGCGACGGTGATGCACAGAGAGACATTTGGAGTAGGAGGTAGTGGTGTGATCCCGGGTCCGTCGTTCTCAAGTCCTCCGCCTGTACAGCTGCGTGGGCAGCGTGTGACTCCTCCCTGTTGGGGGTTGTCTGGAGGCGATCCGCGTGCACGTCCAGTGGCGCCGCCTGGCGTCAGAGGTGGGGCGCCACCTGACGTCCGAAGAGTGGCGCCGCCTGGCGGGGCAGTAGTGGCGCCGCCCAGCGGCGGAGCCGGCAGTGCTGTTGTGAGTGCGAGCCTCGGACTCCAGGGTGTGGGGAGGACGGCACTGCCTGTGGTCGCGGTGTGTCTCCGTGGTCCCACGGGGAAGACAGTGGTAACGAATGGTTTCCTCGACCAGGGCTCGTCGGGAAGTTTCCTGACCAATGATCTAGCTCTGCGTTTGGGCGTCCGGACAGAGCAGACATCGGTGTCACTGGAGACTGTGGGGAGTGCACGGAGGGAAATGTCCACCTCGTTAGCTCGGGGGGTGGAAGTAAGTGATCTGGAGTGCGGAGGGTTCTCTCCTCTTCCGCCCCTTCTAACGATCAGCGCTCTTCCCGTCACCCAGGAGGATAGGTGCCGGGTGAGTGATCTCGAAGCGGCTGGTCACCTGCAGGGTGTAAAGTTGAACGAGCTGGATGCGCCGGTGGAAATCCTCCTCGGCGCCAACTGCGCAGAGCTGATCGTGGCGAGGGAGGTCCGCTCTCCACCTCAGGGAGAGGCGGGACTGTGTGCTGTGCGCACCACCCTAGGCTGGTATGTCATGGGATGTGTGAGAAAAACCGCCGGGTCGGGGGAGCGTTTGACTGTAAACTTCCTGAGGGTGCAGGACTCGTGCGTTTCTGAGCAGGACTCGTGCGTTTCTGAGCAGGACTTCGGAAAAAGGATGTATGAAAAAATGTATGAGCAGGACTTCCAAGACTTGTGTGATGATCGGGAGTGTTTCTCCGTTGAGGACCGAGAGTGGGTAGCGGACGTGCAGTCCAGGGTGAAGAGGGACGACGAGGGACATTATGAGGTTCCTCTTCCCAAGTGTGATTTTGGGGAGCTGCCGGACAGTTGTCAGATGGCGTCCAGGCGGCTGAATTCGCTGAAAAAGAGGTTTAAGGCCGATCCGATATACTTCGACGCGTACCGACGCGTCATCACTTCACTTGTAAATGACGGGTACGCCGTTCCAGTGTCGGATGATGAGACCGGAGAGGACCCTGTGTGGTACCTTCCCCATCACGGTGTGATGGAGCCGGAAAAGGGGAAGCTGCGCGTGGTTTTTGACTGCGCGGCTAAGAGCCACGGGGTATGTCTCAATGATTTGCTGAAGAGGGGGCCGATCCTGTCCAACCCTCTGGTGGGAGTGCTCTGCCGCTTCCGTGAGGGGCCTGTCGCCTTCACGTGCGACATTCAGTCGATGTACCACAAGGTACATGTTCCCGTGTCCGACTCGAATCTGCTGAGATTCCTGTGGTTCAGAGATGATGATCCGGATGGTGAGCTGCAGGTCTGGAGGATGAGGTCTCACGTCTTTGGAGCCGTGTCCAGTAGCAGTGTGTCCAGCTTTGTACTGGGGTGCTGTGCTGAGGAAGGTCGGCCGCGCTACCCTGAGGCCGCTGACGTCCTACTCCGTAAGACGTACGTTGATGACGCTCTCTGTGCTACAGACTCTGTCGAGAGCGCAGTTCAGCTGGCGCGTGACCTGAAAGAGCTGTGTAAAACCGGAGCCTTTAACATGACTAAGTTCACGAGTAACAGTCTTGAGTTCCTGAGACAGATTCCTTTGGAAGATAGAGGGAAGAATGTAAAGGAGCTAGACTTGGACAAGGATAGACTAGGTTCCGAGCTTGTGCTAGGTTTGAAGTGGCTGATCGAAAACGACTCATTCTCGTTCCAATGCAGTAAAACAAGGAAGCCAGTGACTAAGCGTGGGGTGCTCTCCACGGTAAGTTCTGTTTTTGACCCGATAGGCATTGTCGCGCCAGTGACTCTGCTCGGCCGGGTACTGCTGCAGAAGTTGTGTTCTCTATCCTGTGGGTGGGACGACCCTCTGCCTGATGTGCTGTCGAGGGAGTGGCAGGAGTGGATGGCCCGAGCCAACGAGCTCGGTCTTGTTCAGCTAGGCCGGTGTATCGTGGGTCCACCCGGGGATGTGCTGAGCACTCAGCTGCACGTGTTCGCTGATGCGAGTGAGACGGCTTACTCTGCAGTCGCTTATCTGAGGAGAGAGATCCGAACCCCTGAGGGGAAGACAGAGTGTTTCGTGACGTTCTTGATGGGCAAGTCGCTCGTCAACCCAGTCCGCTTCGTCACTGTCCCGCGGCTAGAGTTGGCCGCAGCGGTGCTGGCAGTGAAGGTGAGGCGACTACTGATGAGGGAGTTGGATACCGGGTTCGACTCTGTGCATATGTGGACTGACAGTATGGTAGTTCTGAGCTACGTCAGGAACCGGACCACGCGGTTCAAGACGTTCGTGGCCAACCGACTTGCATATACCCATGACGGGTCGGAGGTGACAGATTGGGCGTATGTGCCGTCCAAGGTGAACCCGGCCGATGTTGGCTCTCGTGGCTGTTCTCAGACAGGTCTGGGCCCGTGGCTGAGTGGGCCGGATTTTCTCTCTGGGGAGTTTAGCAACTGGCCGTCGGAGCCAGCTGTTCAGATGACTGTTCCTGACTGTGAGGTGAAGTCTTCGCCTGTCGCGCTGGTCTCGATCGGTGCTGGTGCCGAGCGTCCGTGTGATCAACTGATCAGCCATTTTTCGTCTTTCTACCGGCTCAAGAGAGCAGTGGCGTGGTATCAGAAGTTCATCAGCGTCCTCAGGGACGGTACCTTCCGCAGGTGGTGTTTGGCGAGACGGAAAGGCCTGCGGAGACGCGAGTTCAGTGGGGAAAAGGCACTGACAGTGTCTGATCTGCGTGAAGCAGAACGTGCGGTTCTGCGGCACGTCCAGAAGGACCTTGCTGAGTTGCCGGGTGGTGACTGTGAGGACGGTCCGGTTGAGGTGAGAAAAGGTAGTCCGCTGGGCAAGCTTCGCCCGCACGTGATGAACGGGCTGCTGGTCGTGGGAGGTAGACTTGGTCGGTCGGATTGTGTTCCGGAGAGCGTAAAACACCCGGTGATCCTTCCTAGGAGGCATCACGTGACTAGATTAGTGGTAAGAGAGGCACACACGGAGGTTGGTCACGAGGGCAGAGACCACACTTTTTGGAAGCTAAGAGAGAGGTTTTGGGTTTTGGGGGCAGGGCCGGAGATTCGGCAGATGATTCGGTCATGCGTAACGTGCAGAAGAGCTAACTCCCGTCCGCAGCAACAGTTGATGGCAGAACTGCCAGAGGAGCGTGTCTCAGCCGCCATGCCGGCTTTCTCCTCCGTGCTGCTGGATGCGTTTGGGCCAGTGATAGTGAAGACCGGACGAGTTGAGAGGAAGCGGTACGGTTTGATGTGTGTGTGTGTGGTGACGCGCGGAGTTCATGTGGAGGTGTTAGACTCGTTACGCACAGACTCGCTGATAAATGCGATCCGGCGTATCAGCGCCCGTAGAGGCCAGATACTTCAGGTGAGGAGTGACATGGGTACAAACCTGACCGGTGCAGAGCGGGAGCTCCGCGAGGCGTTGAGCGAGATCCGTCAGGGTGATATGCAGCGCGCGGCGCTGAGGCACGGCATCGACTGGAGGTTCAATCCCCCGACTGCCTCCCACTTCGCAGGTGGAGTCGAGAGGCAGATCCGGACGTTCCGAAAGATTTGGCGGTCTATGCCACTTCAACAGCGTGTAGATGACGAGTCGCTTCACACGTTGTTCTGCGAGATAGAGTCCATCATGAACAGTCGTCCCCTGACATACGTGTCCACCAGCTCTGGTGAGATAGAGCCTCTGACTCCGGGTCATCTGCTGATCCTGAGGGGCGGAGTCAGACCGATCCCTGGTGACTTCTCGGAGGCGGATTCGTTGTCTCGACGTCGCTGGCGTCATGTTCAGTACTTGGCACAGCAGTTCTGGTCTCGCTGGAAGCGCGAGTATTTGCTATCTCTGCAGTCGCGTCAGAAGTGGAGACGAGAGGTTAGGAACCTGGAGCCCGGTGATATTGTTCTTCTTGTGGATCAGGACGCTCCGAGAGGACAGTGGCAGATGGGGAAAATAGTTAAGACGTTTCCTAGTCGGGATGGGCTGGTTAGGAAGGCTCTGGTGAAAACTAGTGTGTCCACGTACCTTAGGCCGATTCACAAAATGGTCCTGATCAGTTCTGGTTTGGACCTGGAATAGTCTGTAAGTAGTGTAGTGCCAAACTATATATGTTTAGCGTTAGATGGAGGACATAGCGTAAGGTAAAGTAAGTCGGACGTCATATCGTTTTTCGAACTGAAGTGTTCTTGTTTCGTCAGTTGTGATCAGATAGTGAGTTAAGGTCAAACTGCGTAGGACCAGAGAGGATTACTTTCCGTTTAAAGCTCCCTTCTGCAGGTAGGTAGCTAGGTTGTGGTTCTGGCGTAGCACTGTTAATTATTAGGGTAAAATGGGTCTTGGTGAGATATGCAGTGAGCCGCCACATCCCGAACCGTTGGCTCTCATCAGTGGGGATATTAAGTTTGTTTGAAGTCGGGCGCATGTTGTCAGATTCAACCGACCTTGCCAGGGTCGCTCGAAGGGGGAGTGTTAAGAGCGCCCGTCTTTGGAACCTGAGGTGGGGTTGTCATTGGTCCGGAGCCACGGGGCTCGCCCTGCGTCATGCTCTGTGAGGGAGTAATCCCGTCCCATCTTCAGTCCTCACCCATGCCTTGCCACCAGTATTTTTGTTTATGGGAAAAGTTGCAGCTCTAAAAAGGCGGACTCGACGTACTTACGTCATTTATGCGTGTGGCGATGCGTAGTGTACATTTCTTGGTGTAATCTTTGCTGCGTTTATGTTTAAACCTTCACAAAAGCGAGTGTTTAATATGACATGTAATTTCTGTTACAAAAAGGCTTGTTTCCATGTTCAAGTTTACATCTACGCAGTGAAAAACCCTACTTTGTATTGGTGAAGTGACAACGCTGGCAGGTCACGTGACACGCGGCGGGGCGATTGAGCATTGTGGGTAGAGGGCGTTTCTCTTGCGTGCCCGATGTGATGGCGGGCGGTCGTGTATGTTGTGGTTCCGGCGCAACGCTGATGAGTAAGTTAATTTCCTTGTTTATTGGTATTTCTGTCTCGAAAATTAGTTCATGACATGGTGTTTCATGAGTGTTATATATTCTAGGCCACGTGTTGCGTATTGAAATGATAAATGTCACGATATACTGTATTGCAAATGGAGTGCGCACTAAAAACGTCTCATCCGTGTTAGGTTGGCCGAAGAGTTTCCTCCGTGGTCGGGGACGAGTTAGCCAGCAGAGCTGAGGCTGGAGGGAGGAGTTTCCTCCGTGGCCGGGGATGTCGTGTGCCAGCAAGTTGTGGCTGGAGTTTCCCCCGCGGCCGGAGACGTTGTGGACAGCGGGGCTGTGCGGAGTTCGGTCGTCGACGGCGTAGAGCGCGGCAGCGTGTCAGCGGTCGTCGACGAAAACGCCAGAGACGCGAACAGCCGGTAGGGATGAGTTTGTGGCGCTATGTATCGAGAGATTGTTCTGATTGTAAATTGATTAACTCGGAATGTTAACAGTTGCTGTAGAATGGTTTTGGATGTTTGAACTTAACGTGAATTAACGGTCGAAGGAAATGTGTAAACTTAATGTGTGTGTTACTGAGTAAGGTGGCTGGCTTATTTGGTCATGAGTGACTAATTATTCGTCTTTGTGTGCCTCCTTCCTCAGTAACGGATCTGAATACAGGGTCCTGTCGACGGCTGAAGTGTTTTGGCTTGGGCGCTTGGGCGTCGAGGCGCGGAGGCGTCTACAAGATGTATTCCGAATCCCCTCCCGTCTCGTACAGCTCCCGCGGTTGCGGCGTGCTCAGTCGGTGCGGGTACTCGCAAAATATCCCGGCCGTCGGCTGAGCGGGGCCGGGCGTCTCGACCTGACCGAGGGCCGTCATCCGAGACGCGTCCTAATACGGACCAGTCCTGACGTGTGCTACCTTTGTATGATGTGAAGAGAAGGGCTTCGGTCCCACACGGCGACACGCGTGTTAAAGACTTCAAGCGTTGTAGCGTACATTTCTTCCTTGGGCTATTGCTATTGTCATTGTTTTCTCTGGTGTAGGCTGTGGCCGGAATGTTCGTGTGTTTGTTTATTTCGTACAAGTGCGTACCTAGCTGAAACATGGAAGCCAATTGTCACCTACTTTGTAACAATTGCTGTGCCGACTCGTTAGCAGGAGTATTGCACCATTTTTGTCTCGGACGGTGCGACGTTGCACGTTCACGTACTACTCATAACGAACAGCCGGTTTCTCAAGGATTCTGGTCAAACGGCAGCTTACCCTGATGTTTAATCTGACAGGGTTGGACAAGCCGTCAGCTAAGGTAAAGCCGGAAAGTCGTGTCCAGTTGTTCGTCCAGCCTCGCCTCGTGAGACAGTGACCCCGGATTGGATGACACAATGTGAGTAAATTGACTCTTTCTGCTCCTCCATTATCATGCACGGGGTTAGCAACATGATAGCAGTACAATGGCAAAAAGCAGCTCACGCTGTACCCCATGGCTGCGTTAATGGAGAAACATTGTTTCAATAAAACACGCTCTGAAATCTGTCCTAATTTATCACATCGGCACCCTGTATGCGCGTTACGTTTTAAATGTGACACGTATCGTATCATACCGTTCATCAGTTTGTTTCCGTGCTGCTTTAGCGTGCCAGGGATAGCTGCAGACCCTGAATCTGAATCTGGATCAACCTTGGCGAACTAATTCCATATTTACCTCTCATGGCTGGGATAGCAGTCATGCCATAGGGGTTTCACCAGGAATGAGACCAGGAAGGGTCAGGAAAGAAGACAAGTGCTAATGATCTATACCATTACAGTGGTAGAGTTTCGTGCCATGATTGCAAGCGTTAAATCCGTGAAGCTTCAGCTGCGAATCATAAGTGGTGTTCTGATATCGTACAATGTGTTCTTTCAGGAGTGTCGAGGAATGGATGGATGCCAGGGCGTTCACGTTCAGCTCGACGCCTCAGTCGTCGCCGGTAACGCACGCACCGCGAAGGATCTCACCATCGGTAGCTAATGAAGTCAGGTAGGTGTGAAGCTGCTGCCAGCGTACATTCCCAGCCAAAACTACTGTAGTTACCGTTTCCAACGCGATTTGGAACAAAACAATATGTACTTGGCCTTGTCTATCGGTCTGTATGGCAAATGCAAGTTACCCAAGAATATAGAACATTATCTCTTTAGAACCCAAAGGTCCCAAGTTAGGGTCTGACCACACTGGTAAGACCCGGGCAGTTGACATCGTCCACGGCTGACAACCTCAATATCATGACCCGGCCATCTTTCTTTTGAAGCTCAGTATGTCAGAGGATGATATATTATGAGTGCAGTTGTAACATTCATGTACTGTGTCTTCAGCCTCAATCCTCTGTCCCGTTCCAACGAGACCACGTCCCACTCCAGTTCCAGTGGAGAGCCAGATCAGGAGCTGATCGTCTCCAGTACTGCTCCTGCGCCAAATCCTACTTCGACTGCGGCACAGTCGGGCGAAACAGCGGAGCAGGTTAGTTTCGGTTTTAGTGGTGTTAAAACAAATGTTTTGGGAAATGTGATTATCAACTTTATTGGCAAATCACATATTTTCCATTGTTACAAACCAGTAAGACGCCGTGGTTGGCGATGAACGAGCGAGCGCGAAGGAAATGTCCTTATCGTGTGGCTGGCATTTGGGCTTGATCGTTCGTGACATAATATAAATGTGTACGTGCGCACGTGCAGAGACATCATACCACTGACTCGTGGAAAGCTCGTAGCTCATGGATCCCTAACCACACACCATATTTGAACACAATTGCCTCAACCGTTCCCGAGATATAGACTAAGGGTTCCCATGTGCACACGTGCAGAGGCGTCCCACCCCTGTCTCCTGGAAAGCCCGTAACCCCCCCCCCCCCCCACACGCACACACACTCACCGAATTCGAACACAATCGTCCCAGCCATTTCAAAGATACAGAATTGGGGTGTGCGCATGCGCACGTGCAGAGTAGCCTATGCTTGAGTTGTGGAAAACTCGTGTCTAATGAGTCCCTACCCGCACACCAAGTTTGACCACAATCGGCCAAGCCATTACTGAGATAAAGAATATGGGTATGCACGTGCGCACGTGCAGAGGCACCCAACCCGACTTGTGGAGAGCTCGTATCTAATGGGTCCCTAACCGCACACGCAATTTGACTACAATCGGCCCAGCCGTTCCCCGGATGCATAATAGGGGCGCGCACGTGCACACGTGCAGAGGCACCCTACCCCTGACTTCTGGGAAAACTCGTAGCTTATAGGTCTCTAACCACACCCCAAATTTTAGCACAATCGGCTCAGCCGTTCCCGAGATATAGAAAAGGGGTGTGCACGTGCGCACGTGCAGACACCCCAGCCGTGACATATGGGTACGTGGTAGCTGATGCGTACCTAATCACAAACCAGATTGCAATACAATCGGCCCAGCCGTTACGGAGTTCTTGCGAGAACACCTTTTTCGACACCCCTCACGCGGCACGTGTCAGGTGCCGTGGTAGTCACTTATGTGAGTCGGCACTGGTGTTATACAGGGTAGGGGATGGGACTACCCAACAAAGAAGACCGCTTGGCAATCGGACATACGGTTCCAGAGATATAAGCTTCTCAAAAGCGGCACGGGGCCGGGTCGGGTCGCTCATATTCAGATTTTTCCTTACACTACGGAAGAACTCGCTTCGCGCTCGCTCGTAATCAATTCGGTTGATATCGAAATTTGGTGAACCATCGACAAAAAACGATTGTCATTAGCTCATGCAATATGATCTATTTGGGTAAACACATGACTTTGACCTGAAGACAAATTTTGAAGACGACCTTACGCGGTCACCATGTATAATTTTCGAAGCGCTTTGACGAGAAATATACGATGGCGCCAACATTATTGCTCTATCGTTATTGCGCTTAACCTTCGCCCTGGTGGTAGGTCAAAATTACCTCCCTCTCTATTAGCGCAAAGTAACCTCAGCAGTCGTCGCACCCTTAACCCGCGAGTTACTGGGGGGGGGGGCTATTTCCCCCCTCCCGTTATTTTGCTATATCTTGTGAACCAACGCTTGTATCGTCACCAAACTTTCAGTACCTTCTCTCACATCAATTCTACACATGTTGGCCAAAGGAAAAAGATGAGGTTATGATACGTCAACCGGGAATGACGTCAGAGTGACGTCATGTTCTGCGTTTTGTTGAAAAATAAGGGTTTGCGGAAAACGCTGTCAAATGTACACTTTTAAAGATAAATGCAATTGTCATATATGAAATGACTCATAATAGACACGGCGACCAAACTGCCATCTCAGATTTTCAAGTTTTTTTCTTCTTCAAAATTTTGAGAAATCCAAATTTTTGTGTTTTGTTTTTGAAATATTTTCACACAAAAATAAGAGTTGTCCAGAAACCGAAATATATGTCATGAAGACGTGTTTGGTGAATATGTGTGCCAAATTTGAAGTCGATATCTTCCAAAATGACTGACTTATGACTTGAAATCGACAAAAATCGACGAAAATCGACCACCTCTCACTGCATTACTATGCATAACAAATTAATTTCCGTTTTTGCTTTTTACTTATATTTATATGGAACAAACAATGTGTTCTAGGGTCATTTTTCGCGTTCCAGACGAAAAACAAACCCATAAACATGTGTTACAACGCCTAATGACGGTAATCTGCAATTTGACCTCGTGACCCCGGATGACCTTGACCTGACCCAAGATAATAAACAGCTTAGAATGGTACTTAGAAGTGTCAGACACACGAATCATACCGATTTATCGACTGCTTATGCGTTTAATACCGCAATTTTGCGCGACAACTCCATCCATCGAGACCACATGACAAGGTCAAACATTTTGTCTTTGACGTGACCTGTGACGTCATCGCTGACCCCGAGATCAACAATATTAAGTTTTCCTCGATAAATTTCCCAGGGCTATGGAATACCGTTTTAATTTTTACAATCGGTCCAGTAGTTCCGGAGATCAGAGGGAGGGGGAAATAGCCCCCCCCCCCCCCCCCCCCCAGTAACTCGCGTTATGAAAAGTACCCCAGTAACTCGCGGGTTAAGCCCTAAGTGACTAAGAAGCAAACTTACCTCCCCCTCAGGTTTTTCGCCGATAGCGAAAAACAGTGGCGCAAATTTGTCATGCCTGTTAGCAGGGCTGTGCTCGACTCTGACATTTCCGAAGTACCCTAACTCAACTCCGACTCAGCGGCGTGGCAATTTTTTTTTTAGTAGACTCAACTTTGACTTATTTGTTTCTGTTTCCGACTTAACTCTGACTTAATATTGGGTCGAATAATTGTTTGACTCGACACTAAAAAGTGTTTCTGACACCTCCACCGGGGGCCTAAATATTGTGCTCTATATTATTTCATACAACGCCATAGACACCATATTAAATCTGCCAAATTGTAGGTTGTCACTGTATTACCTCATTTGATTCAAATGAATTAGTCCTACTCAACTCTGACTCAAACACCATCCTGATACTCACATCTGACTCAGACGTCAATCCATGCGACTCAAATCTGACCCGAATGAATCTCAAAATTGTCGTCACTTACTCAACTCAGACTCAATTCATTTGTGTTAGAGTTTAATCAAATTTGACATGATTTATGAGTCTAGCGCAACCCTGCCTGCTGGGACATCAATTCCGCGCATTGCGTAAATATGTTGATCCCAGGTCATGTCAAGTCAAGTCACCAGGTCACGGCGTACCTCCAAAAATGCTTGCGATCGTACCAAGTCAACGGGTCTTGTCTGAGATATTTGAATCTTGATGGATTCGACGAGGGCATGGCTCGTATCCCACGGCTCGTATATTTCGGATTTTGTATGTCTGTGACCCGCGGTTTGTTTCATTTCGTGACCTTTCCACTATAAAGGAAAAAAATTAATGCTTCCTTTTTTCTGATAGTGTATAACCTCTTATGTAGTTAAGATAAAGGCATACAAACTGCGAATTGTCATCACCATGACGCAACGATCCGTATGCAGGCAGATGTTCCCGATTTGCTGTGGAAGATAACTGACTAAGTTTGTGAGCCGTAGTTAGCTTGCTCGTTTTTTTTTATTAAACGAGACGTGCCGTGCATCAATTTTGTGACTGCCTCTTCATGGAAATGTGACTGCCTCTTCATGCCCATCTCAAGAAAAGCCCACATGTATAGATTGCTACACTATTAGTCAGCCGCTTCGCCAAAATCCTTCCTGTTTTTCTTACTATACATACTTCTTACCATTCATACATACCATACTTCCTACCATGCTCATAACATGTCACGTTTTAGTGATTTTTTTTACAATTTAATTGTTGCAGGAGCTACGCACTACCGTAACCGCGGGACCCGATGCAGAAGAAGCTGAACTGCCTTCAGTGCGCTCCAGAACGCGTCATCGCGGCGGCCATCTGTACCCAGCTCCGTGGGGCGACATCGGAAACCGAGGTAATTTCTGCGGATTGTAACCGATGGTGCCGATTCAGCTATTTTGACTGAGCTTGATGTCTGTCAAGCTAGCGAGTAGCGACGTATCCTTGTTCGTTACCAGGGTCGATTTCCGATCAGACTTGTTAATCATTCTGAGTGAATATTTTTTTTTTATTGAATCATTCTTTATTTCATTTGAATAATCCATGCATCGAATCACTTCGGAAGCTTATCATGATTAATTGAGATTGAATAATTCATAAAATAAAAATAATATACGGTTATTTACTCATTCATAGCACAATTAATCATTCTTTTTGGGCTGACAGCAGAAACTATACAAATATAGCCCACCTCCATAATGAGGAATTCCACCGAGTCAACACAGGTCAATATCACTTTCAACATCGTCCTTTGGCCAGTAAACACCCTCATTCGGAATTTATGTGCTGTTTTTTGCACTTATGCATGGATGATATTGATGTAATGATATGATGTAATGATATGATGTAATGATATGATGTAATGATTCATGAATGATTAATTGAATGAATCAGCTGTGCTTTAATCATGTAAGGCCGTGAATCACTGTGAATCGTTCACCAGTGGTAATGTTAACCCGCGAGTTACTGGGGGAGGCTATTTTGTGCACACGCCCCCCCCCCCGTTATTTTGCAATATCTTGTGAACCAACGCTTGTATCGTCACCAAACTTTCAGTACCTTCTCTCACATGTTCACACTTCTTCTTCACACTTCTTCTACACATGTTGGCCAAAGGAAAAAGATGAAATAGTTTCGTAATGAGTTTTGACTTTCGAACGCCGTTTTCGGTTTTGCGCCACGACCCATAGGAGCCGAGATAGAGGGGGCATCCAACTCCCCCCCGGCCGGGCTAAGGTGGCTCAGACCCCCGGCCGGGCGCCGGTTAATGATCTAGGGCCTTAAATCGGATACCATCGTGCTCCTCTCGTCATGGTTGATACGCTCGTTTTTTTTCGCGAAGCTCTAGCCCATTCAGGGACGAATCGACTTCGGGGTTACATCACCCCCCCCCCCCACACACACACACACATACACACACACACCGCACGGAGACGCAGTAGTTTGGTCCTACACTGGCGAAGGTTAACGCGGCTGTCGCCACCGACCTCAGGTCATCCCTGCCGAAGCAGATAGCGGACGCCGAAGCGTCTCCAACCCACTTTGTCATAGTGTGCTGGATATAAATCTAGAAATCTAAGAGTCGATCGTGTGCTTTTTGTGATATTATGCTGATATTACGGTTGTTTACATCTTGTCTTTCCAACGCTATGTTGCAGATTCGTCTGTGGAGAACAGCTGCAGCGATGACCCAGACTACACCCCTGACATCAACACGGATTCGGAAGAAGAAATCCCACCTTCAGTAGTCTCTATCGTCCCGGACTCTACTCTACCCGGACTTACACGGAACTACATCTATGACGACAACACAGATTCGGATGAAGAAATCAGGGCGGACAACAGGAAAAATATATGTCTGTTCTGGGACAGGAAAAATATATGTCTGTTCTGTGAGCGACCACAAGCAAAACTCTCCCGTCATCTGACACGTGTTCATCAGAACGAAGTTGAGATACAGTTGGCAGTGGCTCACAAAAAAGGCTCCGCCGACCGACGAAAAGCTCTCGATGCACTTCGTAAACAAGGAAACTACCAGCATAATATAGCGGTAAGGGCGGTAACAAAAAGGGATCCCTGTTACCATGCAACAGGGCTCGTTCAGCGAAAGGGGGGATGAGATCCTCGCGTGCGACACCTGTAAAGGTTTCTTCCTCCGCAAAACCCTGTGGCGCCATAAGCGCATCTGTGACAATTCTCGAGGTGGTAGAGTTCAAGCAAGAGCCAGGTCCGCGATGCCTTCAACTGGTGCCAACACAAAACTGCAAACGGTCATCGACTCCATGAATATGGACGCCATCACTCTTCTGTGCAAAACTGACGAAATGATACTTCTGTTTGGCGAAAATTTATGTGAAAAGTTGGGCGGCGAGAGTAAGGATATCCAGAATATCAGGAACCGTATACGAGAGCTGGGGAGGCTTCTGCAAGTGCTGCAGAAGAACAAACCTGAAGCACAGATCAAAGACTTCCTTGCACCCGGAAGGTTTTCGGAGCTCATCTCAGGTGTCCGAGAGGTGTGTGGTTTCACCGAAGATGCAAACAAATATGACACCCCGTCCCTGGCCCTAAAGCTCGGGCATAGTTTGAGGGAATGTGCAGAACAAGCCCTGGCACAGGGGATCGAAAACTGCCGTGACACGTCGCAACTACGACAGTTCCTGGAACTATATGAGCTGCAGTGGGGAAGGCAAATATCACGGCACGCGCTGGAAACGCTGCGTGAAGCAAAATGGAACAGAAGTGAGACAATGCCCGTAGCTGAGGACATACAGGTCATGCAGGGTTTCCTGCAAACCGAAATGCAACAAAAATCAAGAGGATCTGAAGAGGCAGCCGACGGCGGAAGCATACAAGAATCTGGCTGAGCTCGTCTTGACTTCTCTGATCCTCTTCAACCGAAGAAGACAGGGTGAGGCGTCGATGCTCAAAATCGAAGGATACCTGGCGGCAACGACGTCGGACGACGCCGGACACCATCCTGAAATCACAGACGCTCTCAGTGACTTCGAGAAACATTTGGCGGGGAGCCTTCTCCGTGTAGTGGTGCGAGGGAAAAAAGGCAGGGGGGTCCCCATACTGTTTTCGAAGTCCATGCACGCTCACGTTGACCTGATGTTGAAGATGCGCGAAGCAGCTGGGGTCGGATCGTCTCAGTACGTATTCGTCAACAGCATGTCGGCAGACGGCAGGCCGCTGCGTGGATGCGATTGCTTGCGAAAATTCGCAAGACTCAGTGGGCTGAAAAACCCGGGTGCTGTCACATCAACGAAACTTTGCAAACATATCGCCACCATGTCTCAAGTGTTGAACTTGAAGGATAATGAGTTGGATCTATTAACAACTTTCTTGGGTCACGATGTGAGAGTGCACAGAGATGTGTACCGGATGCCGGAGTCAACCACCCAGCTGGCAATGGTCAGTAAGCTTCTCCTGGCGTCCGAACAGGGGCTTGGGAAATGGAGAGGCAAGAGCCTCGCGGAGATCGGGGAAATGTCCGGTGGGGGCAATCAGGATTCCGATTCCGCCGAGGATGGTGAAGACCCACCTCCCCAGCCTCCTCGTGATGAGGAACGCTCCAGCCAGCGGCAAGAAGTCGGCACGGAAGAAAGGCGTTCACAGTGTCACCGGACGGAGAAGAAGAGAAAGTATTGGTCGCCCAAGGAAAAAGAGGCCATTGACAAGCACTTCAGTGGCTTTATGAAAAATGTGAAAGTCCCTGGGAAAGCCGACTGTACCAAGGCACTCGAAGCTGAAAATGTGTTGTCCAACAGGACATGGCAAGAAGTAAAAACAGCGTGTACACCCGTATACAGAAGCTGAAAAGAGCGGGACGTTGACAGTCCGGGTGACAGTCCGGAAGTTGAAAACAGCGGGACATTGACAGTCCGAGTGACAGTCCGGAAATGTTAAGCCGGCGCTTTGGCAGAGCAATACAATACATGTGTTCTTTTATTCGTTTTTGTTTTTTAGTTAGTTGCTCAGTGGCATGCCACGCCTGTGGCGGTGAGGACAGGAAGGTAGCAACATGAGAAGGGACGTGGCGTGAGCGATGATATAAAATCATCTTAGTTACCCGAAATACCTAGGCCCGCCGGCGGTAACGTGACCGCCGGTCAGCTGGCGGCCAGCATGGCCGGGTCAACCGAGCGCCCGGCCGGAGGCGGCTGGCGGCGGACGAGACGCATCAAACCAACACATCTCCCTCCTCCCTTTACAGCCAACAATATCACAATTCATAGGTAAACAGTCTACACACGGGTGGGTCGGGGATCGTGCGAACTGGCGGGGTATCTCGAACTAAAAAGTTTGTTAAAAAAAAAATGACTAAAACTTTTGTCAAAAATTATATATATTTTTTAGATAGTTCACGTCATGACACATCGCATTGTGTTTGATCAAAAATCGGTCAAATAGATCTCGAGTTCTCTGGGGTATGAGGTTCACTGGGCGCCATGTGACCTTCGTTGTCGGAGCGCCCTTAAACACCAATCATCAATCAATCATGTCCCCGTAGGGAACCCTTAGGTATTCTGGCCGCCGCAGGGAGTAGGGTTAATCCGCGCCCCGTTGGGAGGCCGAAACGGCCCTCTCTGGTTTTTCGTCGATAGCAGAAAAACGGTGACGAGTAGCGCCGCCGTTTTTTGCACAGCCATGCAGACAACAATTGTATACATCCTGACCAAAGAAAAACGTTAAGCGTCTGACCAGTCGACCATCAATGACGTCAGAGACGTCATGTTCTGCGATTTGGGACCAAAAATAGAGGTTTGCGGAAATCGCTGTCAAACGCACAGTTTTAAAGATAAAGTCAATTGTTCGGTATAAAACGACTCAGTTGGGCTATCAAACTGATATCTCGGATTTTCAAATTTTGTAGTAAAAAGAACTATATATTCTTAAACTAATTTTTTTTTCATTTTTGACATATTTTCAAAAATTTGCCATAATTATAACAAACGTAATATATTTGATACAGCTCAGTCCAAAGAACATTTGTATAAAATTTGAAGTCAATATGTTCAAAAATGACTGAGTAATCCCCTTCCCTAAAGGTCAAAAAGAGACTGTTCTATGCTTTCCGACGATTTTTCATTTTTATCCGATTTTCATCGCAAAAACGATTTAATCAGGGTCATTTTTAGTGCTCATGACGAAAAACTGACCTAACAACATGTATTGCCACACCCAATGTAAAAAAAACAGTTTGATCTTTTTGACCCCGTGACCTGGGATTGCCTTGCCTGACCCACCAAAGGCTTGATATGGTACTTTGAAGTGTTAGGAACATGATCCATGCCGATTGATTGTCTGCTTTTGCGTTTAAAGTTGCCAATTCGCACGGCAATGCCAGTAAACGCAAACGGGCCAATTGTTGGAACTTGACCTAGCCTGTGACGTCATCAGTGACATTGGGGTCAGCTTTCTCATGCTCATCCGAGAGATTTTGTATCCGATGCTATTTGCGTTTTGAAAATCCGTCCAGTAGTTTTCGAGATAGCATGGTGTTTCTCGGCAGACCCCAACGGGGCGCGGGTTAACCCGTGTCCTGGTGGATATTTGAGCTATATTCGTCATGAAATTGGATGGGATTGGTAAAAATGGCCCTCAAGTACCTAGCGCAAAAATAGGGGGCGACGCTGTTTTCCCACTGTCTACGACAAATTCTGAAATTTGCATCCAAACTCCCAATGCACGGTTCATGAGCGGGATATCATGGGCGGATTCTAACGTATCTACGTCACGATCTACTTGTTTACGATCAGCTGATATTCCTTGAGTTGCACCTCTGTGTGTTTAGCTCGGTCCCCAAGATTCGCGAATTGTACACGCAGTTAACACAGCTGGTCCTCGGGGTCCGGCGATGTCCTCGACATTCCGACCTCATGGCGTTTCTTTTCTATAATACATATTCCCAGTTTCCAATAATGGGCTTCATCCAGCCGTTCCAGGCTTCAATGTCTTCAATACTCAGAAGCCTCCGTCAACTCTAAGTGGTGGTCCTCGAAACACACGGTACAGCCATGGTGCTCGCTATTCACGGTAAACACGTATAGGTGTGTGTGTGTGTGTGTGTGTGTGTGTGTGTGTGTGTGTGTGTGTGTGTGTGTGTGTGTGTGTGTGTGTGTGTGTGTGTGTGTGCGTGTGCGTGTGCGTGTGCGTGTGCGTGTGCGTGTGCGTGTGCGTGTGCGTGTGCGTGTGCGTGTGCGTGTGCGTGTGCGTGTGCGTGCGCGTGCGCGTGCGCGTGCGCGTGCGCGTGCGTGTGCGTGTGCGTGTGCGTGTGTGTGTGTGAACGGTGTATGTTGAGGACATTCTCCCTTCACACACCGGTAAGTCGAGGACCACCGGTGTATGTCGAGGACCGAAAGCCGGTCCTCGACTTTAAAGCTAATCAAGAACCGATAATTAACGTCTTCTCGGTCATCTGACTTAATTTTGAGATGGTCCCCAACATGTACGAAAACCTTACTTTTTCACACATATTGTGTGAATGTGTGTGAACGTCGCTGCAATCTGACGTGTGTGAACTTCAGACGACTGTCGGGGCAGCCATATTGAATGGCACCACCATGATCCGCGCATGAACCTTTCTGGTTTTTCTATTTCAGAATTATTGGAAATTCGTTGCTTTCATCACTTCCTAATTAATATAGCTAGTTATTTTAGCCGGCGGAAATATTTAATTCATTTTTCTTATGAAATTTGAGGTATTTGAATCTTACTTTACGAAACTATATTTTCTGCGGAGAAGTCCTGCTGTTCGTCAAGGCCAGAGATAGCTGTTCGTCAAGGTCATAGAGATAAGGTAGAATCTTCCCTGCCGCGCAGGTATCTGTCATGACGTCACCGGGGGAATACTTATATCCTGCATAGCAAGCTAAATATATGAAACACTACTTCGCAAGTGTCATACATGTCTAACGTACATTATTGCAACATCAATAATGTATGTTAGACAGTATGAAGTCTCATATTAATGACAAGGAAACTCACAGGCATCCAAAAATAATACCCCCGGTGACGTCATCAGCGCAGATTATAGATCAGCTTATAGGCATTGGGATGACAACGGCCTGGCGGTTCGTAAGCTCCGCGTTCGCTACATATTTGTGCGGTTGACGCGAGTGCTGAGTCGGGGCTGGGTGGAAAATTAATAATCTGCAACTGGAGGCAAGGCTTGTATGTGTTTCATTAATTAATGTGATGTGTTGTATTATTGATCCACTTTTTTAGCGGTGGTTTGCCACGTTACCTATCAGAAGGAAAGTAAGGATACAGATTTTTGCCATTGCGGCGCACGGCTGCATAGTGATAGGCGTTTATATTTTTGAAAGGATCTGCTACCATCCAAAGCACCAAAGAAGTACAATTGTAAGAGAAAAGAAATAAGAGAATGAAGCTGAGGGCATAGATTCAGTAACGCACCTCGGGTAGGCAATAGGTGGTAGGTGTAAATTTGGGTAACGGTGAGGCTGGCCAGAGGTGAAAAAACCTCGAGGTACCATCCAAAGCACCAAAGAAGTACAATTGTAAGAGAAAAGACATAAGAGAATGAAGCTGAGGGCATAGATTCAGTAACGCACCTCGGGTAGGCAATAGGTGGTAGGTGTAAATTTGGGTAACGGTGAGGCTGGCCAGAGGTGAAAAAACCTCGAGGTTAACACCGACAAAGAGCCAGGCTAACTCACTTCCATTTTTCGCGCTCTTATTGCCAATTACTCTAAAAAGCAAGTTTTTTCTTCTCATGTTTCGGTGACTAACAATATTTATTAAACTCGGCACTCTGGTACATTTGGAAAACATGCAACATATGTTGTCAACACGCAGCACATTGTGTCAAGACACAGCACATTTTCAACACTCTAACACATTTTATGATTGTTACAATGAGTGCTACACATGAAGATAGTGGTGTCTGAATAATTGTACTCCAGAACCATCAGGGCCTATTTTAACATGTTAACTGGGGGGGTGGAAATGCCCCCCCCCCCCAGTGAGCCGTTTTGCCCCCCCCCCCCCAGTCAAGAAATGTTGCCCACCCTGATTTAATTATTTCCATGTCAGTTTTCACTTGATAGGTCTTCAATTAAAATAACATATGCTTACCTGGTGATAAATGTATACAATTCCAATGTCAATGTCAAAATGTCATAATATTCCAAAGTTTTAGTATTTCCCAGCCAAAATAAGTATCTTTAAATTATTTCCGGAATATCTTGAATTTAAATATCCTTTGAACAATTGCTCATTAGCGGCAGAGTGGCGGAGATCGGGGGGTTGTGGGATCAGAAACGTCGCCACACAATTTGGAGTGGGGCAACTGCTGAGCCGATTGTGTTCACATTTGGCGTGTGGTTAGGCAGGGGCTGCGCCACAGGGGGGCGGGGGGACGTGTCACCCAGGTGCGGATACAGGGGGACGGCGGGGGGCGGCCGCCCCCTGCGGGTGGATACAGAGGGGGCGGCGGGGGCGGCCGCCGCCCCCGCTACCCCCCCCCCCCCCTCCTGCACCCCTCTCCGCGTCAAAGGCGCGGAAGGGCCTCGTAGGCAGACCAATTTCCGCGCCCAAGGCGCGGAAATAGACAGCTTACAGGGTTGGATATCTGACATTTGCTGCATTCAGACCAGGAGCCGCCCTCAGGCTAGGTGCCGCCCCTGGCCGGGTGCCGCCTTCAGGTCATGCGCCGCCCTCAGGTCATGTGCCGCCCTCAGGCCAGATACCGCCCCCTGGTCAGGTGCCACCTTCAAGCCAGGTGCCGCCCTCAAGGCAGGTGCCGCCCTCAGGCCAGGTCCCATCATCAGGTCACGTACCGCGTTCTGGCGGGGCCCCGCCCTCAGATCAGATGCCGCCCACATGCCAGTTGCCGCCCCTGGTCATGTGCCGCCCAATAGCCATGTGCCGCTACCTTGCCATGTGCCGCCCTATGGCCAGGTGACGGCGCCCCTCCGGCCTGTGAGGACGCCCCTCCGGCCAGTGACGGTGCTTTTGCGGCCAGTGACGGCATCCCCTGTCAAAGACGGTGCCCCTCCGGCCAGTGACGGCACCACTCTGGCTAGTGACGGCGCCCCTCTGACCAGTGACGGCCCCTCTCCGGCCAGTGACGGCGCCCCACCGGCAAATGACGGCGCCCCTCCGCGGCCAGTGACTGCACCCCTCCAGCCAATGACGGCGCCCCTCCGAGCCAGTGATGGCGCCCCACCGGCAAATGACGGCGACCCTCCAGCCAGTGACTGGGCCCCTCCACCCAATGACGGCGCCCGGCTGCTCAGTGACGGCGCCCCTCCGTCTAATGACGGCGCCCATCTGACCAGTGACAGCGCCCCTTCGGCTAGTGACGGCGCCCATCTGGCCAGTGATGGCACTCCTCCGGCCAGTGACGCCACTCTTGCAGCCAGTGATGACGCCCCATCGGCCAGTTACGGTGCCCTTTCGGCCAATGGGCACAGGCAATGGCGGCACCCTTCAGGCCAGTGACCGCTGGAGGTGCGAGGCTCTCTCAGGCCTCGACAATCGCCCTCTCAGACCAGCCTGGGATCCGCCCAGGCATGGCAAGGGTTCTGTCAGGCCTATAAATCATCTAAGGGCCCCTCGTGCCGCACGAGGGCCCCTCAGGCTGACAGGGGGCCCGCTTAATCCGACCGAATTCTCCTTCAAGCCGATCGAGGTCCTCTCAAGCCGACCGAGGACCGCTCAGTTTGACTTGGCCCATCAGGCCAACCAAGTTCCCCTTCGGGGCGCCGGAGGATCCCCTCAACTCGTCCGTGGGCCCCTCACGCTAACCAAAGGCCCCTCATACGGAACATAATGGCCCACAGGATGCCAAAGGGTCTCCTCAGGCTGACAAAGGGCTCCCTCAGACCAAGTGATGGCCCTGAAGCTGATCCTTTGTGAATTTCTACGCACGCCATTGAGTGTCACTCATGGGGGACAAGAAGAACAATAGTTTCTGTGATGATGTTCCTTCAATTGAGATCGAATGAGTTTATCACTCCGGACGGGGCAGAGGCTGCCCTAAATTACTTTCCCGCTAAAAAAAAGTTGAATGCCGAGACGGAGAAGCCACTTACGGTGTGGATTTACGGTGAAGTCTATCCTCGTGCAGCCAGCTAAAGCTGAGCGCATATTTATATTCTGTTCCAACCTTACGTTTGAATGCGTTTCGCGCCGACACCATGGTGTCGGCGCCCTTCGCTAAGCAGAGCTGTTTGCATGGACCATATCCGATCGCGCAATATTTGCTGACAGGCGGAATTTAAAGTCATGGATTTACGTGTCACAAACTTTCGGCACGGTCCTCCCCGCGCATTGACTTAATCTTACTCAAGCTGCTGCCACCGATACAGGTCATCCCAGTCAAGGGTAAATAGGACGAGTTAGCACGAGTCGCGGCGTAAGCCCCATGCATCAACTCGAACATCTCTCCCTGCCAACTCTTCTTGGTGCAAGAAGAGGTCAGGCGGGCGCGATTGTCAAATGCGCTACGCAGGCACGTGCCATGATTTTTCTCAGGGAGGGGGGGGGGGGGGCACCCGGTAGTACAAAAATCGCTCCTCACCCATATCTTGTTGACTGGGGGAGGGGTAGCCCCGTGCTCCCCCCCCCCCCTGGCTACGTTCCTGGCGCTATGAGGAAGGACTTCAACAAGCACCGCAACGACGTGGCTACGATGGAATTTGGACGAGGCGCCTCTTTGTCCGTGGAAGATGGAAGCGTCGGCATCTGATGGAAGTGGTAGACAATAATGTCTACCACTTCCATCAGAGATAGATTCAGGCAGAGATAGGGCTAGGTAGATTTCGGCAGGTCAGAGAGGAGAGAGAGAGGGGGTATATTTCAGAAGGCCAGAGAGAGGTGAATGACCTAGCCGTGACAGAATTAGTCACATCCACGATCGCACTCGAATATACGTGCTGCTGACGAAAATGCGTGCTACTGACGGACGGCATACCTACATGTGAGAGTGCTATACAAATCAATTCAGTATCTGTTTTTAAATACATTTATAATATTACTTTTTCGAGAGAAAAAACGAACAAACTGCAAATGAGTAAGCGTAAGAGAATTGACAATGTTTGCAGGCAAATGTAGCTTGTTAATTAACCTTTAACGCCACTCTAGGCCCATGGCGTTCCCTTTGACGGCGAAAATGCCGCCCCCTGGGTCAGTCGCCCACCCCATTCGGAAAAATCCTAGATCCGCCCCTCGGTATGCTTGAAGAAACGGCGCCCCAATTTCCCGGGAAAAAATGCGCCCTTATTCCCCGGAACAAATGCGCCCCTGTTCCCCGAAAAAAATGCGCCCCTATGCCCTGCCGCCGCCCCCCCCCCCCCCCCCCTCCTTGAAAAATCCTGGATCCGCCCCTGGTGTCCCCTCAACATTTTCGGATTTTAACATTACGCCTATGTTATGGGCGTTGCATGGAAAGAATCGACTTCAGAATGCCTCCGCCCCTCCCCTCCCCCCCCCCCCCAACTTTCGGAAGGTGGCGGCGCCCTTGTGGTTAGGGATCTCTCAGCCACCAATTTCCCACAAGTCAGGGGTGGGGTGCTTCTGCACGTTCGCACATGTGCACCACGTATTTGTATCTCAGAAACTGCTTCCCTGATGGAGTTGAAATTCACCATACATTTCCTTAGCGTTCGCTTGTTCATCACCATCTACGGCGCCTTACTGGTTCGATACAAAGTTATGGAAGACAAATGACGAATGACCTCAGGTGAATATATTTTACTTCGTGGAGGTCACAGGATAAAAATACTACATGGATCTTTGCATTGACGGATCCAGAACATGTGGTTTGGGAGTGGGGGGGGGGGCAAAATTCTAAAAAGTATCGCACAATTCTGAAAACGCATCGGATTTGGCTTGCTTATGCATTGCTAGCTGATTTAAAGCTAACTTTCCTTAGTAAAAGTTGCTTAGATTTTCTTTTATATCAGGACATGTGTCGATCTTGCGCCCATTTCAGGTGGTTTGGGGGTGGGGGGGCAATTGCCCATTTTGCTTAACCGTAGATCCGCCACGTAGATCCGTAAAACCGTAGATTGCAAAAGATATGGGACTGGTGAAAATTGGGCAAATTTAGCTATTTTCTGTGGATTTATATACATTTTCATGTTTCCCCAATGATAATAATTGGGAGGTCACAAAATAGACTTCACTTTAGGTCACTGATATAAAAATCATCCGAAATAGCATAATTGTAGGTGTGCATGACCTGATTAAATCCTGTGAGTATCTAACTGATCAGTCAAACAATGTGGCTGCGGCACGACCTTACATTTTTGAAGGTGGGATCACTAGACTTGACTTAGCAACGTGACCCGAGGAGACCCAAGGTTAACAAATTAACAGGATTTGGGCAATTAATAGGCAAGCAGTTGTACCAAAAATGGCAGCGCGAAATGGCGTCGTTTTCCGCTATTTCCAAAAAACCTAAGGGGGGAGGGTATCCGCCCCCACTGGCGGATCCAGGGGGGCGGGCATCAGGGGCAAATGCCCCCCCCCACAGGAATCTGAGGGAGAGGGGGCATGCAATACTAGTATGCCCCCCACCCGCGCGTTCCCTGCACTGAACGTGAAAAACAATGATCTTAGGAGAAAACTGCATGAAAGCGAAAGTTTTTTCCTCTTAAGTGATTTAATTTTAGTTTTGATGTATCCCTTGCTTTCAATGAGAGACAAAACAGCGCACCTGATGCAATTCAAGCAGTCCCGGTGACACTCGCCCCGCGGGGTGGCAGAATCTGCCACCTCCCGGAATTTCTCAATAACTATACAACTCTAATAGATATCAACGTGAAACTTTTAGTACCTTATACTGCATCAATTTTACGCCTTCTCACCAAATTTCAATGAAATTTATGAAGCATTTGGGGAGATAATAACGTTTTAATGACGTCATGTCATTCCATTTTTGGTGGAAGAACAATAAATGTTTTTTAAATTAAAATAGAGTTTCAAAGCAAATTGCAAATACAAAACGTCCAAAGAACAGAAATGTCATTCTCTTCCAAATGGCCATCTATAATTTGTTATTTTGGTTTTTTTTTTAACCCCAACTGTTTTGTTCTCGGAAAAATGTCCACAATTTTTTTTTTGTGAATTCGAAAAGTGAATTTCGTAAGCTCGAATACCAAAATAAGGTGACCGGCCCAAATCCGCGAAGGGAAAAAATGGGGGCTACCTTTTTGCCACAAAAAGATATCCCCAAAAATGGGGGTACCTTCCCCCCCCCCCCCCCCCCTCCCCGTGGCTTTTCCTTAAAATAGGCCCTGAGAACCATGCAACGTTGCATCAACTACTGATATTTGTTGTACCTATTGTTACAAGGATGCAAGAATAATGTTTCCACATTCATCCATGATGACATCACTTGCTGCTTCCATGGGTGCTGCAAAATAGTTTTGGACAATTGATGTTTTGCGTATTTGAAGTAGGTAATATAATCAAAGCATCATTCAATATTCCACAAATAAGATAGAAAACACCATTATTATTTTTGGTTCTGATCATATGAGAGCAATCATTTTATCCAACATGATTTTACATGACACAGTATTTTTGCCAGTATTGAATATTTTACCACAAGAACTACAGATGCAGGATGCTGTGGCTATTTTGGTCTGGGTATGCTACAAATTGTATGTTATTGTTCAGAATCCAACATGATTTTACATTGGCACAGTTTCTATGTCAGTATTGAATATTTAAACATCATTTTTGTTCATTTAATTTTATATGTGATAGAGATAAAGAGATTGTGCCAAGATACCTGGAAAAGATAACAAGATCCAGCAAATACATTTCACTAAACTTTGGAAACAATACTTGATCGATCAAGAATGTTGGCATTAGGTATCCAAAATTTGACCTATAATTTGGCACGCTCTTCAGATAGAGCTCTAAGAAAATCCAGGATCAGGGATACTAAAAAAATGAGAGGGGAAGTGGTATTTGCTAAAATTGTATTGCATGAAGAAAGGGGAAAATTCTCTCTTTCCCCATTCAAAATCATTCCTGCCCACTGACCAGGATCCTCCATGATATTTTGTTTTATCTATTAACATCACCATCATCATCATCATATATTTATTTGCCTTGACAATAGGTGAAATTCAGGATGGACACATCGGTGCACGTTGCCATCAAAACAAAAGGATTGGTCCATAAGCTTACGCTTAAATCAGAGCACCTATCCCTTTGATCGCGTAACGCTAGTTGTAGTTATCTACTGACCACCGCACCACAGCACATGATTTATCGTGATACTGGATTCAGATATTAGGAAGGTAATTCCTGTGATTTTTTTATATATAATGAAGCTTAGTTGGCAAGAAGTAAGTTGAAAGCACTTGCTTGCAATGTCCTATTATTTCGGGGCAGCCCGCCCGGCCAACCGGGACGTCGCCACGATCCATCCCGGACCGGGGACGTGTGCGAGTTACCGCCCCGGTTGGCCCATAGAAAGTAAGTCGTAATACAAAAACATATTTGCGTAAGTTATGCACAGTAACCCCATAGAGGTGACCATCTTGACGTTTGAAAAAAGACTACAAGTCCGCCATTATTCTTTCAACTATTAATAAAAACTGACCTCAGGTCAAGGTCACCAAATAACCTAAATAGGGCATATTGCATATCACCTCACGGGCATTGTCGCCAGAAATCCAGTGATGCCATATGAAGGCTCCATTCTATCGAGGGTTAGGGGCAAATTAGTGTTGATGACCACAGATGTTCTCAGGTGACCCTGCAAGACCCACGGAGTACCTAATTATTTCACCTGAATCGGCAAGAATCACCGATGGGAGCATCTTGAGTATCAGTTTCATGCCAAACATGTCAAAATGAGGCATTTGAGACTCTTGGCAACTTGAAATTGAAATTGAGTCAATTGAGGCAATAGAGGCAAATGTAAGTGCCCATTGCCTTATAATGGGGAGTCCCCAGAATTTAAGTGATACCGATATAAAATCCAAGATTTGCAATTTGCAATAAAAAATACAATTTAACGAATTCGTATTACCTATTTAGGTGCTACTCAGGATATTCCCAAGCGGAACGCTACGTTATACCTATAACTCGCCCCCCCCCCCCCTTAGAAACATCAATATCGTCAGGTCAGATCGATGGTAAAGTTAGCCGAGGTCAATTCTGTACAAGCAACCACATTTTACAGCGGCCGTGCGCGTCATTACTACATAAACAGACAATGTGCAAGCTCCAGGGTCGCCGCTACCTAGTGGGAGTTCTCCCCACATTTATGGAAATTTTTAACATTACGACTATCGGTATTGCATGACAAAAATTGACTTCAAAGGGCATCCGCACCCCCCCCCCCCCCCCCCCACACACACACACACAGATGATAAGTAATTTATTTGACTTGGCTTTACCTGCTTGACCCGTAATAGCCACTGCCACGTGGACAGGCACGTAGCCAGGATTTCGTCCAGGGGGGGACGCCTCGAAAGGGCCACTTACCGAGCGTTGAAAGGGCCCCTTTCCAAACGCTGAAAGGCCCTCCCCCAACAAAAAAAAGCGGATGAAAAGGCACGTTACAACGATGGAAAATGCAGTATGACAGGTATGGCATGGGCCATACCAACTTTTAGGAGCTGGAGTTAGCAAACTGCCATATCAACTTTGGATGTGCGACACCAATTTGGAATCAGCTATACCACTTGGAATATTTTTTTATGCTCAAGACTTGGAAGTCTTAAACAAATTGCGCCGCAGAGCGGCGCGAACATTTTGAGTCTTATGCCCTGGATATGCATTCTCATCAATGCGTCGCATTGCGTATGGTGCGGACCTCTAAAATTGCTATATTGTGCGTTTAAAAAGTCGGTAAGAAAAGTGTTAAAGTTAACTATTTTGCCCAATTATTATAGGAAAGTAGCAACATAACACATACATGCCGCCGAGAAACGGGCCGAGTTTTTCCCTAACCCGCATATAATTGAATTTGCAGTTAAATTGCACCGCGAAGCGCACGAAAATTTTGAGTTGTATTCCCTGTACAACTGTATTCTTACTGTTGAAAGGCCCAAGGTCCCTTCAGATCGTCTAGGGGCCCCTCTGACCTTTTCAACGCCCTTCCGACCTGTTCAGGGACTCATCTGGGATCCGCGAAGCGAAAAGGCATGATGTGGAGTGGGTGATATATATAATACAAAGAGGGCTTACTCTAAAGGACAAATTAAAATCGGAGATTTCGGGTATATTGTAGCACCCTGACAAAGGGTAGTTACAATATACCCGAAAGCTCCGCTTTTAATATTTGTATTGTGGAGTAAGTCCTCTTTGTATTTAATCTTCATCTGGGATCTCCACGTGCTTTGACCCTTCCGGTCCTCACCAGGGACTCCTCTGACCTTCCAAGAAGCCCCTCTTGTGTGTCAAGGGGCCCATTCGGCCTGTTCAGAGGTCCTTCCGACCTGGCCAGGGATGCACTGGCTGCTTTGTCGCCCTACCGACATGCTCAGGGGTAGGGGCGTCGGATTGCCGGGCGCAGGGTATCCAAAAATCCACCACCTCCCAGTTGAAAATGCTGGGGAGGGGTGGGAGGGGTCATTTTTGCCTCCCAGATTGAGCAGGCGCCAAAATCTGGGGAGGGGCAAAATTACCTTTATGCCCCCCAGGATTTTCGACTGGGGGTATTTTGGGGTACCCTGCCCCCGCAATCCGCCACCCCCTGCTCAGGGGCCCCTCCCCGACCTGCCCAGGGGGCCCCCTCCAGTCTGGCTAGGAACTCATCCGACATGTTCAAGGGGCCTTCCGACCGGCCCAGGCACCCTTTCGGTCTAGCCAGGGGCCCCTCTGACTTGCCCAGGAACCCCCCCCCCCCCCCCGATCTGCCCAGCGACTCTTCTGGTCGGCCTGCGCTGGCTGCTTTGTCGCCCTGCCGACATGCTCAAGGGGCCCTCCGACCTGCCCTGGGGCTCCTCCGTGCTGGCCAGGGGCCAATTCGGCATGTTCAGGGGCCCTTCTTGCCCGCACACAGGGGTCCCTTTCGGTCTGGTCAGGGGCCCTCCGATCTGCACAGAGGCCCTTTTAACTTTCCAGGGGCCCTCTGGTCTCTCCAGGGGCCCCTCTAGCCTTCTAAGGGGTCCTTTCGACCTGGCAAGGGATTGCGCTGGCTGCTTTGTTGCCTTGCGACATGCTCCGAGGGCCCTCCGACCTGCCCTGGGGCCCCTCCGTGCTGACTAGGGGCCCATTCCGGCATGTTCAGGGGCCTTGCTGACCCATCTAGGGGCCCTTTTGGTCTGGTGAGGGGGCCCCTCTGACCTGCACAAGGACCCTTTTAACTTCCCAGGGGCCCTCTGGTCTGTCCAGGGGGCCTTCTAACCTTCTCAGGGGCCCTTATGACCTGGCAAAGGACTGCGTTGGCCGCTATGTCACCCCTGTTGACATGCTCAGGGGCCTCTCGACCTGCCCAGGGGCCCCTCTGTGCTGGCTAGGGGCCCATTCGACGTGTTCAGGGGGCCCATTCGGACGTGCTCAGTGGGCCCTCTGACCCGCTCAGGGGCCCTTCTTCGGTCCTGGCCAGGGCCCCTCTGACATGCACAGGGCTCTTTTGAACGTCTAAGGGGCCCTCTGGTCTTTCAGAGAGGGCCCTGATGGCCCTAAAGGACATCTGAAGTCCTCTTTCGCGCGGTCTCATCGGCCCTTTTCGGCGCGCGCAGTGCGCCGAAAAGGGCCCTCGCGCGCCGAAAAGGGCCCTCCTGGTCTCCAGTGGCGGCCGCCCCTCCCCCCCCTTGGCTACGTGCCTGCACGTGGATGACCTCAATCAATATCTATATCTGTAACTTCACAATGCCTGGCCACGCGCGTGACAGGGGCCCTGGGTACGTCCAAGATATGACATTTGCATATGTTCATAGAATAGAGAAAATTGTGACAAGCCGTTTGACCCCATAATCGAATTTTTTCCGAACAATACTTCCTCAGATCTGGACCGAGTTGCCCATCCGTCGGATAGGCAGTTTGCTGTGACGGGGATCTACTTTCAGTGGGCGAATAATCAGCTGATTGTCGGTCCTCATAATTCACGAAATGTACACGTATTTCACACAGCCGGTCCTCGGATTCCGGTGAAGTCCTCGACATTCCGACCTCATGGCATTTCTTTCCTAAAACGATTCTGACAAATTTCAAACGTCAGGGTACCTCTATTCGTCACACATTTTAAGTGCCTGCATTTTGGCGGGCCTCAGGCAATCGCAACAGGTGGTCCTCTAGATACACGGTACAGACAAGGTGCTCGTCTTACACCGTACACACGTATAGGTGTGTGTGTGTATGTGTATGTGTATGTGTATGTGTATGTGTATGTGTATGGGTATGTGCATGTGCATGTGCATGTGCATGTGCATGTGCATGTGCATGTGCTGTGTGTGTGTGTGTGTGTGTGTGTGTGTGTGTGTGTGTGTGTGTGTGTGTGTGTGTGTGTGTGTGTGTGTGTGTGTGCGTGTGCGTGTGCGTGTGCGTGTGCGTGTGCGTGTGCGTGTGCGTGTGCGTGTGCGTGTGCGTGTGCGTGTGCGTGTGCGTGTGCGTGTGCGTGTGCGTGTGCGTGTGCGTGTGCGTGTGCGTGTGCGTGTGTGTGTGTGTGTGTGTGTGTATACGGTCTTATTTTTCGGATTGCACGGCCAGCTTATAACACCTCCAGCTATGCGATTCTGTGACGTCACTGTAACGTCACGTTTCGGGGAGCCAATCAGCGTCTGCTGATTGTGGCGGCTTTGGCGCGGCTCGGGCTGCCAGCACAGAGTACTTATATCAACGCCAGCATATATTAAATCAGGGCCAGCAGACACTCTGCTCGCCACCGTCAGCCGCGCCGGACCGCTGCTCCGCCGCCTGCTGCCTGCCGCAAAACCGAAAAATTCTTGAAGTTGTGAATAAAGAGAGTACAAAAAAAAGTATTAGCAGTAGTCACCCCAGGACTGAGGAGTTGGCCTAAAAATCTACTAAATTATATTACGACATGCTTTCCTAATTGCAGACCAGTACATCAGTAATATCAGATGAAGTTGACACCAATAATGTTGCAATACAACAATATACGTGCACTGCGCATGAACACGTCGGTGGTGACAGACAATGCACGGTAGATAAAATACTCAGACACTGCACTGTCGTAAAAAGGCGGTTTGCTTTATCTGAGCTCAGTTTATCTCGTAAACAATTAGCAGCCCGCCCAAAGCCGAAGCGTACGAATTCGCCGAGACTTGACCTTTAAAAGTCTGTCTGTGTTAATAGGTATTGGGCACGAATCTCCTACGTCCCCAAAGTCGAGCCATAGCCATTCTTGCCGTTTTATTCATGTTTGATTATGAAAGAAGCTATGGTTGTTGAAAATATAATTAACTGCATGCGCTTTTTTAATTTTAAAGTGCACTGACGGAATGGTGATGTTGAGTTTGAAATATTCAAAAGAAAATCATAGACCGCAAAGAAGTGATTCTAAATAGTGATGAGGCGACTCCAATGTTATGAATGTGTGCCAATCATGAGCAGTACGAACGTATTTTTGATCTAATGGGAGGAGTTTCGGGAACCACATTTTGCAGGTGAAATCGGACACGCTTAATCTACTGATGCACACCAAAAACTCCATATTGGCCCGCGAGGTGGCAATATCCCTTTAACCGCCGCGCCGGTCGGGGACGATGACGCCTGAATGGTTAGCGAACACGGCGCTGTGCTGCAGAGAATGCGACAACCACTGACAGACTAGCGAACAATCAAGATGATGTAGTTATCTTGCGAACAATGTGCAACGCTGATGATGATGAGAGAGGGGCAGCAGGGTTTCGACTACAAGGCTGTTGTACGCCCTTCATATTGTCAATTTGGGAGCCTTGTCCAGAGAAGAGAACAAATCGCACGCACTCGCACACGGTAGTAGAAAAGCAAAGAAGCAAACACCAGCCACGTGATAGCGACATGCAAACACAGCCACATGACTGCGTGCCGCTGTCCGCGGTCAGTTTGAGTCGGCGCTCGCCAAGGGAAAGACTGTTTATGTCCTCGGTGACTTCTTTTAACTCCTGACACTGCTGACTCTCGTACTTTTAATTTGCTTTTGAATGACTTGAATCTGGTTCAGCTGGTCACCGAGCCCACTCATCCGCATCCTGTACCATCTCTTCTCGATTTGGCGATCACTAGTGCCTTTGCAGAAAATGTTTAATTGTCTGTTTTGCCTCACATTGTAGCGGACCATTACCCTATCATTATTAGACCCGCCGCTCCTAGACTGCGTCAGCCATCGTCTACCATTCGCTCGCGACCGTGGCATCGTATCGATTGGAATGCCTTTTCTCTCGACATTTTAAATGCTGACTGGGCTTGTTTTTACTCTGCTACCGATGTCAACACCGAGGTGTCGTGTTTCATGCGTGTGTGGGACTCTGTGGCTGGGGCGCACTGCCCTGTTGTGAGTAGAGCCGTGCGACGTCCCGACTGCCCCTGGCTGCGCGACAGTGCAGTGCGCGAGGTGATGGAGGAGCGCGATGCTGCGCGGCGCGCGTGGGCCGTCTCGCGCTCGGTGGCCGACCGTCAGACCTACCGACAGCTGCGCAACCCAAGCTAAGCTGCTGCTGACGCGTGCCCGCAGGTCCCACCTTACGGAGCTGTTAGGGGTGATCCAAAGCGCTTTTGGGCTCGCCTCAAGCAGTTCGGTGCAGACCTCTCGTCGCGTGGCTCCCCATCTGCAACACCACCAGGCGAGGCCCGCTTGAGCGCCGACCTACTCAACGAGCATTTTGATGCAGTCGGCGCTCGCGTTGCTGCCGAGGCTACCCGGGCCGCCGGTCAAGCCGGTGTTTATAGCGCCGGCTCGCGGCCTTACAGAGTGCCTGCGTCGGCCTTCGCTCCCCACTGTATCACGCTACTCGAGTTGTCGACCGTGATAAGTCGGCTGAGTGTGTTGGGGGCGGTCGGTACTGACGACATGCCGATTTCTGCCATCAGGAGCTACCTTCTTGCCATCGCCCCTCCCACCACATCCTTCACCTAATCAACACATCCATTTCCACCATAACCTTCCCTGATGCATGGAAAGTTGCCATTGTCACTCCTAATCACAAGTCTGGCGACCCTCATGTTCCCGGCAACTTTCGTCCAATCTCAATCCTCCCAGCCTTGTCTAAAATTATCGAAAAAGTAGTGTGTTCACAGCTCAGTTCTTACCTAATCACTAACCACATCCTCTCCCACTTCCAATATGCTTACCGCCCATCCCATTCTACCGAAGATGCCCTCCTCGATGTTGTCGAATAGGCGGCTCGGAAGGTCGATGCTGGTGACGTCACGTCACTGACCTCGATTGACTTGAGCAGGGCGTTCGACGGCATCCACCACTCGATGCTTCTGAACAAGCTCGGGTGGTACGGCATCTCATCCCGCTGGTTCAGCTTCCCCTCTCCCACGGGGTTCCACAGGGATCCATCCAGGGCCCAATCCTCTTCCTAATTTTCGTAAATGACCTACCCTGTTTCCTACCCCATGGTCGCCTGCTATCCTACGCGGATGACACACAAATCCTGGACTCAGCACCGTCCAATTCCAATGATCTCCAAGGGCTGAAGTCCCGGGCCGAGGAGAACATATCAAGTCTTCAACACTGGTTCAGCTTAAACAGTCTAAAAATGAATGCAGAGAAGACCTGCTTCATTCTTCTCGGCACCCAAAATTCCATTGACCGAACTTCAGAAGCTGCACTTCAAGTAAATGGTAGTTACATTCGACCCTAAAAACAAATCAAAATACTAGGCGTTCTTCTCGACCAAACCTTCAGCTGGGAGTCACATATCCTCCATTATCCGTCGAACCAACGCAATCCTCATATCCCTCTACAAAATCCGTCCTCACCTATCACCTGAAATCCTCAAAATCCTTGTCCAGGCTCATGTCTTCCCCCATCTCCAGTACTGCTCGTCAGTCTGGGGTGGTGTTCACAACTGCCGCCTGGACCGACTGCAATTCATTTTGCAGCGCGATTGGTAGCTGGCCTCCGTCGGTATTCTCCCGCCCTCGGTGCGCTCGGCTGGCCCAGTATCAGGGACGTGGTCGCACGACGTGACGCAGTGCACGTGCATCGCGCTCTATACGTCTCGTCTGCCCCGGACTCGTTGCGGGCGATGTTTCGCCCGGGTTGCGCCGTGTCCGAGCGGTTGACGCGCGCCACCGCCGCGGGACGGCTGTGATGGAGCTGCCCCGTTTCCGCCTGGCTGTTGCACGGCGGCTCTTCCCCTATAGGGCCGCCGTGTCCTGGAACGCGCTGCCCCGGCATGTGACGGACTCTGCGTCCCGGCTGTAATTGCGACATCACTTTTCGAAATGAACTACAATGTGCCGTGTATAATGTGCCGAGTATATGTCTTACTTCGTGTGTGTTGTGATTACCTGCATGTATTGACTGGGCCGTAATAGCCACTTGTGGACAAGCCCTTAACCCGCGAGTTACTGGGGGGGCTATTTCCCCCCCCCCCCCCTCCCGTTATTTTGCAATAACTCCTAAACGAACACCCGTATCGTCACCAAACTTGCAGTAACTTCTCTCACATCAATTCTACACATGTTGGCAAATTAAAAAATATAAGGCTATGATAGGTCAACCGGGAATGAGGTCAGAGTGACGTCATGTTCTTCGGTTTTTGTTGTAAAATAATGGTTTGCGGAAAACGCTGTCAAAGGTACGATATTTGAGATAAACTAAATTGTATTGAATCAAATTACTGACAATAGACCGGGCTATCAAACTGCTATATCGGATTTTTGAAAAAAAAATAATTCAAAATTTTGAGAAATCCAGACATTTTTTTTTGTTTTTACAAATTTTCAAGAAAAAATCAGAATTATCAAAAAACCGGAATGTATGTGATCGAGACTTATGTGGTGAATATGTGTACCAAATTTAAAGTAGATATCTTTAAAAATGACCGAGTTATGACCTTTAAATGACAAAAATCGACCACTTCTCACAGCATTACTATGACAAAAAGCGCATTTCCATTTTTGCTTTTTACTTCTATTTATATGGAACAAACAATGTTCTAAGGTCATTTTTCGCGTTCTAGACGAAAAACAAACCCATAAACATGTGTTACAACGCCTAATTACCGTAATCTGCAGTTTGACCTCGTGACCTCGAATGACCTTGACCTGACCCAAGGTCATAAACAGCTTAGAAAGGTACTTAGAAGTGTCAGACACACGAATCATACCGATTTATCAACGGCTTATGCGTTTAATATCGCAATTTTTGGCTACAATTCCATCCATAGAGACCTTTTGACACGGTCAAACATTTTGTACTTGACCTGACCTGTGACGTCATCGGTGACACCGAGGTCAACAATATTATGTTTCCCTCGATAAATTTCCCAGGGCTATCGAATGCCGTTTGAATTTTTACATTCGGTCCAGTAGTTCCGGAGATCAGGGGGGGGGGAAATACCCCCCCCCCCCCCCAGTAAGTCGCGTTATGAAATATACCCCAGTAACTCGCGGGTTAATAAATGAACAATGAAAAATTATAGGCGCAAGTCATATGGGTGATTAAATCACCGAAATCCAGCAACACATGCAAATCTGGAAACCTTGTCACAACTTCGAGGCAGACTTGTCAATGATTCAATGTGAATCGACTACTTTTGATTGAATCATTCTTATTTCAAATGAATGACTCATGAATCGATTCACCTCATGCGCAAACCTGTTGTGAGTCACTGATTGAATCATTCATACAGATACAATAGGGCTACTAATTACCACTGCACTTAATTTTACTCGAGTCTCCCCTATTTTACTCACAGCTCCCTTTTTGCACCATTGCTGTGCTATTATTGCTCAAACATTCCCTTAATTTTGCGTTGGCCCAATTTTCACCAAAGTCTACCTTTTTTCTACTCACTTTTACCTTTTTAGTTCAACTTTAGCACCCTTTTCTAGGAGGACTACCTTTTCCTTCCGAATATGGAATGTTTTGTAGTATGAAACTAGTATAATCGACCAGTACTACTATAATGTAGTTTATTTAAGATCTGGCATGGCGGGTGAGGTTAAAACGCCTATCGCCATATTGCGGTTTGCTGCCATGCCGGCAGGGAAGATTGGTTTGAGACAGTTTTGGCGCAACTGATCAAGGAAGGCCATAGTTTTTTTGCACGGTAGATAGCATCGAAGCACTATAATTTTGTTACAGTTGATTCTATCGGGCAGATTCAATTCGGGTCAAAATATAAGGACAACATGAATGATGACAGCGATACTGATTTTGCTGAACATCAGCCAAGGGTACACGCAGCCCGAGCCGCTCCAGTACAAGATGAAGGCTAACAACCTGCCAAGAAGGCAAAGGTGCGGGGAAAGGGCCAGAAATGGACGAAACAACTAACTCAGGGTTCGGAAGCTGAGTTCCTTGGTTGGCTCAAAACCTGTGGTAAGTCTGCGATTTTTATAATAATAATAATAACCATTTATTTTGCACCAATGAGTATTATATTTGGAATCAGCATATCAATATAAAATACCTTCAGCAAATGTGATTGTGAAATGTTACGTGTGTAGCTGGTGGCAGACTTAATGTAAAGAAATAATGGCGGAAGATACCAACACCGAATCTGTACATCAGAGTGCCAAGAAGAAGCTAGCCAGTATCATATTGCCTTCTCGCATGAACAAAGCACTGCAGCTTGTTTAAGTGCAAGTAACATGCATATATTCGGAATGAGGGTGTTTACAGACCAAATGATGTTGCTGAAAGTAATCTTGACATGAGTAGTTCCATTCCCCATGATGAGCGTGGGCTATCATTTGTATAGTTTCTGCTGTCCCCCTTTGGCTTATGTGGCATAATTTACTTGGCTGTGTAAATTGACTATGCATGTTTCATGTTTCATATTTCAGATTTGGACAAAGGAGCAAGGTGGTCAAAGAAAAGAGTTGTTAAAACCCAGAGTGGTCTCAAAGAGTTCTTCTTCTGCAGCATGCCAGGATGCAAGGCACAGCTGCAAGCATTGTATGTCAGTGACTGTCATGATGTTGCTGTGTTTGAAAACAGTGAGCAACATTCACATCAAGACGATGCAAGAAAGAGGGGTCTCTCTGGAGAAACAAAGGAGGTTGGTTATTGCATTATTGTGATTTTTTTGTCATGGTAATGTACTTTGTTGTCACTGCTTATGGGCGCAAGAACTGTTAACCAACACTTTAGTACCAATTCATCATGACATTCAATTTTCCTTCTGAGCTTTATTTGGTAGCTTGAATTGCTTTTCAACATCCCATACCACTGTAGTCCCCCCCCCCCCCTCCCCCCCTCCCCCCCCCCCCCCCCCCCCCCCCACACACACACACACCCTGGATACAAAGTAGAAACTAGATTACAACTTTTTAATGCAGAATACCTTGTCTCTTTTCAGATTTTGGAGGAGCTGTTCAAGGCCGGGGTGAAGAAGCCCATGCAGCTCAACACAGCCCTTCTGAATCGGGGGATCAAGGGTCACACGTCACGGCAGCTGAACAACTTTTTAGCTCGTCTGAAGGAGAAAATACAAGGACCTGCTAACATCTCGTACAGTGAGCTGAGAGTCTGGTGTGAAGACCGCACATCAGTCCCGGATGAGCCAGATGATGTGTATGTCATCCACCATGTCATATCTGAAGACTGTGGTGTACGCGTACTGCTATCAACAAAACGACTTTTGTCCAATGGGGCCCGGTCGGAGGTTGTACATGTCGATGCGACATACAAGCTCACCTGGAACGGGTTTCCAGTACTCATAGCAGGCGTAACAGACCGAGCCAGACAGTTCTTCCCGACGATATTCGCAGTGATGAAGAGTGAAACGATCGAGGACTATACTGTTTTGCTGCAGAACATGAAGGTCGCAGTGGAAGAAGTGAGCGGGATGCCATTTTGTCCTCGCATCGTGGTGGCCGATTGCGCAGAGGCAATCTCGGCTGCTGCAAGTGCAGTGTTCCCAGATGCGCGACGCGGGTTCTGCTGGTTTCACGTGAAGAAGGCACTCGAAACGCAGCTGCGAAAAGAACCAAAGGAGATGCAAGAAGTCTGTAAGAAGGACATCGCCATCCTTCAGGTTTGCTACACAGAAGAGCAGTTCATCCGAGTATCAGCCCTGATGATCCAAAAGTGGGAGGACCTGTGGCCAGAGTCCAAGTTCCCACAGTACATGAAGGAGCAGTTCCTAGATCGGAAGAATGCCTGGTACGAAGGAGTTGACAGGGCTGCCCCCAGTACCAACAATGCGTTGGAAGCCTTGAACGGAACAATCAAGATGTGCCACACATTGAGGGAACGCCTGCCGGTAGGACGCTTTCTGGAAACAGCTCAAGGGATGATCGGTGGTTGGTCACGTGACCTGATGGAGCGACGGAAGTTCCGCGACCGGCCCTCGATTGACCTCCCTCTGCTGACGAAAGCGCACCAGCTTCAAGTCGCAATGAAGAACATGGTCTTGCTGGAGAATCGCTACTTCATCCCGGCCGGTGATCAGGAGGAGGTGTCAGTTGATCAGGTCAACCTGTACCTGACACAGGTAGAAGGAGTTCCGTCAACTTTTGACGACTTCGCCCAGCATCGCTTCTCCATGTGGTGTGTCACAGATGAAGGGGAGAAGACAGACATTACTCAGATGTGGTGCACCTGCCCAGAGTGTCTGAAGAAACAAACTTGCAAACATGTAGTCGCCTCGGCAGCAGCGCTGGGTATCGTGGAGATCCCTGAGGTGGCAAGGCGGGTGCCGATAGATCAGAAGCGAAAGAGGGGGAGGCCGGCTCTGGCTACTCCAGCCCTCTTGCACCAGTGAGGTGACAGTGCTGCTCCTGTCCAGACTGCTTCTGGTTCTTAGAGTAGTCTGTTTTGTTCAAGGGAACAGTCATATTTCCATTTTAACCCTGCCACCCATAAACCATTAGTTCGCTACTGCTTGACATTTGTTTGTCACAATACTCAATGTTTCTGCCGAATTCCAATCATTTCTGGAGACTTAAAACTTGGAAAGAAACATCCTTTGATATAGTTGAGTGTGTTGTGTTAGGAAATATGCCCTTGTTGCTGTGCGCGGCATGTTGCCGCCTTATGTGAATAGAACTAGCTTTGCGTATGTTATCTTTGTTGTGTGCTGCGCTTATGAAGCGTAGGTATGCAATATGCATGTTGGCTGTGGCACCGTTTCGAGACACTGATGTGTTTCGGTGTGACTGTTTGTAACCATGTTATCTGTCATGCAGGTAAAACATTTCTACCAATCTTGAAATCTGTCTGTACTTTTGCGGCCGCCGTGTCGCGGCACAGATACCGTGGTTGAGGTCGGCGTCAAAGATAATGACCATTACCATTGTCAAACTGCACTTGGCATTTTGATATTTTGACCTGATGCCAATCGGGCGCCTTGGTATAGCCTACAGAATGTATCATTTGAGTTAATTAGGGGATGGTATGAGTAAAAAAGGGGCTGGAAGATTAAGGGAGCCGAGTAGTAGAATTGATGATTTTTCTAGTACAAATAATGGCGCTAAAAGATTGGTATCCAATTGTGATCTGGCAACTCTAGTAGTATAAAAAGTGATGTCGTGAGTATATTAGGTGAGGTTTTGAGTAAATTAAGGGAATTAGAAATTAGGGGAGCCGGGAAGTAAAATTGATCATACTTCAGTAAAAATAAGGGCGCCGAAGAAATATACCCCATAAAATAGGCTGATTGAATCATTCATTGCTCAAAGAATCATTCTTTTTTGGTCGAACTACATAAACTGTCCACAAAATATGCCAGCGGCCCAGCATTCATCTGTGCCCTGTGGACAAACCAGGCACTTAATGGCCAATTATATGAGCTCTGTGTCCTGAGCTGTAGCCTGTAATTCATATATGCGTAAAGAAAGCGAGGCTTTGTGTCCAACTCCAGTGGGCACAAAGCCACTGTTCAATCAGCCCTAACTAGGTGAATACCTTGGAACTGGTAGGGTTAGGGGTAGGTACCTAAATACTTAAAAAAGGTAACTAACTCATACTTTGGTTCATAAACCACACAGTACACGCACACCTTTTTCACACGAAAAATTATCAAAAGGTACCCACCTTTTCCTAATTTCTAGGCTATACCATATAAAAAAAACTAAATCATAAGCAAACATTTGCATGACCTCCGCATGTCCCAAATATCACTGTCGCATCGGCGCCGCTTTATTCCACATCATGCTTTATACAAAATAATACCTAATGCAAAATAAATAAATTAATTATATTCGCTTAAAAAAGTGAAACGTGAAGTCATTAATGCTTTTGGAACTTGGAATTTGCAATTATAATAAATATTATAAATATCATTGTATAATCAAAATAAACAACACGCGTGTCCAATTGACTCACATTCACATTCGGAAATACATTCGCGGACTATTTGGATTGGATTCAAAATTGGTACGCAGATAGATCACGACCTAGTGATCATTCTGGTAAAATCTTAGATTCGCACATTTAAAATCAAAGGAGTTAGAGCAGGTCATATGTTTAAGGTCAAACAGCAGACTATTCTGATGTGCATGCAAATTGGCACACAGGTAGAGCATGACCTCCCTATCACGCTCATAAAATCTTAGTCGCACATTCAAAATCAAAGGAGTTAGACAAAGGAGTCGACACTTCCCTTTAATGTTGAGTGATTGAATCAAGATTGAATCATTCATTATGGTAATGTTGAGTGATTGAATCATGATTGAATCATTCATTATGGTAATGTTGAGTGATTGAATCATGATTGAATCATTCATTATGGTAATGTTGAGTGATTGAATCATGATTGAATCATTCATTATGGTCCGCGAATCACTGTGAATCGACTAATGACAAATATGAATCATTGACAAGTCTGCTTCGAGGACAACGCTTGGAAATGTTTGGGAGCCTTGTTCAGAAGAGAAAGCATGAAGCACTTGCTAGCGACCGGTATTAGAAAAATGGTAGAGCAAACATTGGTCACATGATAGAAAAACAAGAAAAACGGGAGAGCAAATCGCCGAAAAGTTGGTAACAAGCAAAGGACTTGGCGCGACTCCGAGGTCAATCAATCCTTGGAAATACATGGGAGCGCTGCTCAGGAGAGGAGGCATGACGTACGTGTTAACAACCGGTAACAGACACATAACCAAAGCAAACACCATGGTCACATAAGACAAACACGTCACACGGGCGAGCGACTCATCGAAATGCCAGCAACACGCAAAGTCCTTACGGCGAGTTCAACGGCACCACTCGGACATTTGGAAATTCGCCCAATGAGAAATGAGGACAGTCCACCATCGAAACACTACCAAATCTCTACTGTTGAGCATCTATTGTCAGTCAGCACATGTTTGACTGCACTTTGTCTGTGACGGTGACTATACAGTGGAACACCACCTTCGCCTGACAGCAGCAGCTGAGTACCAGTAGAGCGCTGCAGAGAGGATATAGTAGGCATGTACCGCCTACCGGTGATATGCGTGAGATGTGCGTGAGATGTGCTGTACCGTCTGGAGATGAGGCAGTTGGCGGCGCAGTTGGCGGCCGGCTTTGGAAAAGAACTAACAGCCTATTTCGCGTCAATGGTACGCATTTCGGACCGGTCTTCCTTAGACCATGAACAGTTGTATGTCCCCTGCATGAGTCAGTGAGCCGTAAGGTAGTGAGCGTCGCATCGCAGACAGTGTGGTATCGTGAGTCGTGCTGCGCTGCCTAGCGGACAGAGCCGCAGTCACAGTTATGGTTTTGCCGCTAGTGTCGCTGGCATCGTCTGTGGCGCCGCAGTCTGGCGCCAAGTCGCGCGTGTGCGCTCGCCGCGTAGTGTTGCCGCTCCTCATCACGAACATTCGCCAATACAGAGATACGGACTGTCATGGGCGTCGCCACCACTAGGGACACTAGGGACATTGTCCCTAGTAATTTTCAAATCCTCAAAATCTACTAAGGACTGTCCCTAGTAAAATTTGAAACTGCCTTTGCTGGGGTCATGCTGGGGACACGGGACATGTCCCTAGTAACTTTCAGATAGATAACCTCAACATCATCAAAAGTTGAAGTACACATGTACTTGAATTTTTCCAAGTAACGTTGAGACCGAGGCGAGTGGCGACGCCCTTGAAGGCACATATTTGGCCGTACGTGGTCGCATAGGCGGATCCAGGGGGGGGGGGGCAAACGGGGCCATGCCCCCCCCAAAGACGGTCAAAGGGGGGGTCAAACTATGTTCCCTCCCCCCCCCCCCCAAGACAAGTCTAATGCACGCTTAAAATGTATTTTTGGAGCGTTTTTGGGCATCCTAAGAAGCAAATTTCCAGATGTTGTTTTTGTAAGTGCAAAAAAGTAAACAAAAAATTCGACCAATGTCCGTATACTGAGCGATTCAGTTAACACTAGATAAAATGGGATTCTGCTGAGCTCATTAACATTACGCCTATGAGCGTTGCATGGAAAGAATTGAGTTAGAAATATTTCCGACCGTACCCCTCCCCCCGCGGGAGGGGACGGCTTAAGGTACCAATGTGTCCCTAGTAGTTTTGAAACCGTGGCGACGCCCCTGCGGACTGTGACTCTCGATTCCGAGAACGACGATGTGACACTTGGCGACGAGGACGAGATGGACAGTGAACCTCAAGCCATCGTCGTGGGAATTCGCAGTGCGGCGGGTACAGTGGCCGGCAAGATGGCGGCTCGCCACGGCGGAAGCGGAATGCGCGGTAGCCGGTAAGGTACGTTAGCCGGTAGCCGGTAAGGTCCTGCAGAGGTACGACCCGGCCCTGCCACTGAAGCTGGTAACGGACGCGAGTAGTGTCGGCGTGGGAGCGGCTCTGATGCATGTGATGCCAAATGGAGCGGAGCGGCCTGCGATGTACGCGTCTCGGACTCTGACGGCGACAGAGAGGAAGTATGCACAGGTCGAGCGGGAGGCGGCGGCGGTGTCGTACGTAGCTGAACATGAATGCATGCTCTTCGCCATTATCAACATGTGGTATGTTTGCTAACTCTGTATGTTTCGTTATTGCAGAGAGTTGTCTCATTCAATAAACCAGATATGAAGAAAGTGATTGGTTTAGAAATGCCTACTCAGCTATGAGGCAACTCTCAAGATATTTGTGAACTTGTGATCAAGGCCGTAACGTTCTTTGACAGCCATGGCTTCCCCTGCTCCACCTGCACAATCTGCTGTCCAGTTGCAGTGCCCTTGGCCCAACTGTGAGTACCAGACTCCTGAGCTTGAGGGGTGCGTCGCAATTCAGCTGCTACAGATGCACCAAGCGGCCACACACCCCATCTCTGCTGCTGCCCCACCTGAAAAGGCCAAACTGCCCACGTTGGAAGTATCCGCAGATGGTGCTGTCACAATAACTGCACTGGGGGTCTTCAAGCAGCAAATCGCGACATACAAACGGAGGGCTGGTATCTCTGGAGATGACCCTGACACCATCCTCCAGGCACTGCCTCCACCTGCGTACAGCCTCATGTACGCCCGGTTTGGTGCCACACTGACCACGTTGAGCGAGTCCCAACTCCTAACACACATCTCTGACCTGATGGTGCGCCCAGAAAACCGCCTGGCCCACATACTGAAGCTTCAGCGCCTGAAACAAGACCCTGGTCAGCCTGTGGCCCAGTTTGCAGCCAAGCTGCGTGAGGTGGTCCGCCAGTGTGAACTGTTGGTCGCATGCAGTTGTGATCGCCAGGTCAGCTTTGAGGAGGAAATGGTGCTATTTCAGTTCCTCTCTGGCTTGAGCGATGCGGAGGTACAGTCGGAGCTGCTGACCCACACTCCCCTCACCCTCGCCGCCGCCGAGCAATACGCTGTGACGAAGGAGACGGCCAAGCGCAGTCAGCAGGCGATGCAGAGCGAGGAGCTGGGGCGCATCCGCTCCTCCTACCAGAAGATGAAGCTCGCTGGATCCCGCGCCAGTGCCCCAGCAGCACCGTCCAGTGGCCAAGTGGCCAACGAGCTCTGCCGCAACTGTGGTGAGGCCGCTCACACCCACCGCCAGCAGTGTAAGGCGTTCCACCACATGTGCACGTGTGGCCGCCGTGGCCACCTGCCAGCCCTCTGCCGAAGCAAGGACCAGCCCCGGCAGCCCGCCCGCCGGGAGGCGACGGAGGAGATCGGCGCCACTCTCTTGGAGCTGAGCTCCAAGTTCGTCCTGGCGCCAGACCGCGGCTCCATCGCAGAAGCTGGCCCGAAGTCCAACCGCCTGCCTGTTCAGGTACAGGCTGATGTAGCCAGCCTATCCCAGGCCAGCCGCACCCGCAGCACCGTGCAAGTCCCGCCTCCAGTCATGTGCGTGGCCATCGCTGACACGGGTGCCACGGTAACCTGCTGTGGTCCAAGCACTCTCAGCGCACTGGGGGTGGAGCGTTCGTCACTGATGCCTTCGGACATCGCTCTCTCCGCCGCTAACCGTGCGCAGCTGACTGTTTGGGGTGCTCTCCCGGTAACCATCCAGGTTAGTTCTGGGAATCGAACGGCGTCCACGCTGGAAGTTATGTATGTCGCAGAGAAACTATCGGGCATGTACCTTTCTGCACGTGCCCTTCAGACACTGGGCTCGATCTCGGCGAAGTTCCCCTACCCGCCCTCCGGTACTGCGGGGACCGTCTCCGCCCTCGACACCACGCAGTCTGCTCCTGTCGGAACCAGCCTGGCCCCTTGTGGCTGCCCTCGCCGTACACCGGCCCCCGACCCTCCCCCGTCCCAGAGGGCCTCACTGACGCGGACATCCCTGCCCTGAAGCAGCTGCTTCTGGACCATTATGCATCATCTACGTTTAACACTTGCTGCCACCAACCCCTTCCCCTTATGCACGGACCGCCCTTGGAATTCGCCCTAAAACCTGGCACAGTCCCGCACGCCGTCTACACACCGGCGGTCGTCCCGCTTCACTGGGAGGAGAAGGTCCGCCGCGACCTGGACCGAGACATCGCCATGGGGGTGTTGGAAAGGGTGGACGTCAACGAACCAGTCACATGGTGCTTACGGATGGTGGTGACCCGGAAACACAACGGCGAACCCCGCCGAACCATAAACTTCCAGTCCCTCAACGAGGCCAGCATCCGCCAGACCCACCCAACTAATGCCTCCCTTCCAGAAAGTGATGTCCATCCCCGCCGCTCAGTGGAAAACCACCACCGATGCCTTCAACGGCTATCACTCTGTCGCCATACGCGAATCGGACAGACACTTGGCGACTTTCCTGACACCTTGGGGCAGGTATCGCTACAAAACTGTTCCTCAGGGGTACAAGGTCTCGGGAGACGCCTACACGCACCGGTTTGATCGTGTCACTCTGAACGTGAAATCCTGTGATCGAGTGGTCGACGACTCCATCCTGTATCAGCCCACCATCCGAGACATGTTCCAGCACACGGCTGAGTATCTGACGCTCTGTGGCAAGAACGGCATCCTCCAGAATCGCGACAAGTTCGTGTTCTGTGAGAAGACTGTGGACTGGGCCGGCTTCCGTCTTGGTCCTGAGGGCGTCCGACCGCTGCCGTCACACACGGAGGCCATCCGCTCCTTCCCGACGCCAACTTCAGTGACTGACCTACGATCATTCATGGCTCTGGTAAACCAGGTGTCGGTCTTCTACGCGACCCAACCCAGACTCCTGCCATTCCGGGCATTCCTGAAGAAGGAATGTCCCTGGTACTGGGACGAGACACTCGATCAGCTGTTCCAGGACACAAAAGAGGTCATCGCCCGTGAGGTGGAGCAGGGCATCCAGTCGTTTGACCGTACCAAGACAACCTGCCTCCTCACAGACTGGTGCAAAACTGGGCTTGGACATGTCCTCATGCAGAAGCACTGCACCTGCACGGAACTGAGGCCCACATGCTGTCTGGCTGGATGGCGTGTGTGTGGCGTGGGGTCCCGATTCACCTCTCCCGCTGAGAGCCGCTATTCCCCCACCGAGGGTGAGGCACTCAGTGTTACCAACGGTCTCGAGAAGACCAAGTATTTCACGCTGGGCTGCGACAAACTGGTAGTGGGGACCGATCACAAACCCCTACTCGGCATCTTCGGAGACCGCTCGTTGGAAGGCATCGACAACCCTCGGCTGCGACGCCTCAAAGAAAAGAGCTTCGGGTGGTCATTCCAACTGTTCCACGTGCCGGGTCGTCTTCATGGCGGCCCTGACGCTCTATCCAGATACGGTGTGAGGGATCCACAAGTGGCTCAACTCGAGTCACAGCTCGGGGCACCGCCTGCAGTGGGTGATGACCACTCTGCGCACCACCTTTTCTCCCTGATGGCCCGTCCCCAAGATCCAGGTGACGAGGATGACGTTGATATCCTGTGTTCGGTATCGCCAGCGCTCCAGCCGATCGACTGGTCAACCATATCTCGGGCATCCGCTCAAGACAGCATCATCTGCCAGGCAGTCCAGATGGCGAACACCGCATTCCCTACCTCCCCTGATGAGCTCCCTCCCCCGCTCCGGGCCCTGTGGCGCATTCGTCACGATCTCAGCACCTCGGGATCAGTGCTCCTCTATCAGGACCGACCTATCATCCCTGAGGTGCTCCGAAACCGCGTGCTGGACACGCTTCATGCCGCCCACCAAGGGGTCACTGGGATGCGGCTCCGTGCTGAGCGCTCTGTGTTCTGGCCAAACATGTCCCAGGACATTGAAGCCACCAGGCAGCGGTGTCTGACATGTAACCGTCATGCCCCCTCTCAAGCCGCCATGCCGCCCATCCCGCCAGTCGTTCCTGAATACCCTTTCCAACACGTCGCCGCAGACTACTTCACGTACATGGGGCACACCTACGGAGTCATTGTCGATCGGTTCAGCAACTGGTTCCAAATCTGGCGTGGTCTGAGCCTCACAGATGTCCTCACGGACCTCTGCCGTGGATTGGGTGTCCCGGAGACGCTCACCAGTGATGGTGGGCCCCAGTTCATGGCCCAAGAGGTCCAGAACTTCCTTGACCAACACGGCATCCACCACCGTCTCACGTCTGTCGCATTCCCGCATGCTAACTGTCGGGCCGAGGTCGCTGTGAAAACGGCGAAACGCCTCATCCGGGACAACGTCGCTGCTGATGGGGGCCTCGACTCGCTGAAGCTGACTCGTGCGCTCCTGCAGCATCGCAATACTCCCGACAGAGACATGGGCCTGTCTCCGGCGGAGCTGGTTCTGGGGAGGCAGTTGCGAGACTTCCTCCCAGGGCTCCCGCTCCCACCTCCTCTGCGGACCCACACCGATTTCAGCCGAACGTGGCAAGATGTCGCCCATTGGAGGGAAAAGGCGCTAGGCAAACGTGCTTCTCGTGACCACGAACGCCTGACTGCACACACCAAGAACCTCCCGCCACTCCAAGTTGGTCAGTTTGTCTTGGTGCAGAACCAGTCGGGTAACCACCCACGCAACTGGGACCGCCGAGGCGTGGTGGTGGCCGCTTTGCCATTTCGGCAGTACCGAATCATGCTCGATGGTTCCCGGCGGCTCACTCTCCGAAATCGAAAGTTCCTGCGTGCGTGTTAGTACGGAGTGAGTCGTTTTCATCGATTCCTCTACGGGCGCCAGTTCAACCATATGAAGTCTGCTATTTAATGATTAATTGTAATATTATTCAGCATCGCTTTTTGTTAAAATTAATGATTAATGAAAATTAACATTTTGGAGTTCATTTACCTGTCAAATTATCATTTTTCAGAAATTAATATTCTGCATACACACTATTTGTTTATGATGAACTACCATGTTGTAGAGTTTGTGCTGTGAAGTGGGCAGGTTGGTTCGCCGAACTTTTATTTTTTGAAGGCAATAGGATACTAGGATACTAGCAAATCATATTTATTACCGCCTATGACAACGATCAAACCTCATGCTATACATATGAGTGGTTTTTAAAGGGTATTTGTCCGTGTGAGTGGAATGATTTGCATAATTAAATGGTGACTCTTTGTAGGCAATTGTGGCGCAGTGGCTCAGTCCCGTTTTAAATCGTTGTTTTTCAACAATTGGGATTAATTTTTGGACTGTTTATTTGTTTATTTGTTTATTTGCTTTCATCGCCAACAGTCATACTCCACTGACAGGCGAAGTCAAAAAGATAAAAGACATGAAACACAACACATATATCACAGCCTAAAGTCGTTATAAAAGTAGAAGATGAATGACATGATGAACGAAGTGATGATGACTATACGGTTAAGACGTACCTGATCACAAAGACATAAAAGACATAAAGACATAAAAGAAAAGTGCAACAAAGAGCCTCTTGGGCCCATCCGAGGTTGCACCCCACCCCCCCCCCCCCCCCTCCACCAGTCTCGCCCCTTCAAATCACCTTACTCTACCTGCATAAAAGAAGGCTAATCCCACGAGTATTTATGAACTAATCCCTTCTCTGTAAAGTATTTATCTAATATAATTTTGAAGGAAGCAAGTGTCACTGCATCAGCGACATCCCCTGGTAGCATATTCCAATGTCCTACAACCCTTCTACTGAAAAATTACTGTCGTAGCCTAGTCCTACTTTGTTTCATAATGGGTTTATGCTGATGACCTCTACCTCGATTTTCCCTATTGAACTCAAACATACCCTTTAAATATCCAGAATGCTGACTATTTACAAATTTGAAGACTTCAATTAGATCTCCTCTTAGCCTTCTATATCTAAGTGAAAACATAACCAATTTCTTTAATCTATCTTCATAAGGTAAACTACCAAGACAATTAACCATTTTTGTTGCCCTTCTTTGAACTCTTTCTAACAACCAGCAATCTTTCTCATATGTTGGAGACCAGGCTTGTACACAATACTCCAAATGTGGTCTAGCGTATGCACAATACAGTTTTGTTATTACCTTTTCACTCTTGTAGGAAACATTTCTGTTAATGGCCCCTAGCATTCTAAGTGCCCTTTTTCTAGCTTCTACAACCTGGTCTGACGCTGATAGTCTATTGTTTACCACGACACCTAAATCTCTTTCCTTTTCAATCTGCTCCATTTTCTGCCCACCCATTTCATACCTATGTTTACTGCTAACCCGTCCAGTGTGCATAATCTTACATTTACTCAAATTGAATTTCATCTGCCATGCTTCAGACCACTCAACTAGCTTGTCCAGATCTGATTGAAAAACATCCTGATCATGTTTTCCTCTAATAATCCTGACAACTTTTAGATCGTCTGCAAATTTCAAGACTTTGCTGTCTATACTGTTCTCAATTGCATTCACAAATATTATAAAAAGCAATGGGCCCAGGACTGAGCCCTGTGGAACCCCACTGAGAACCTCCTTCCATTGTGATTGGCACCCATTCAATATAACACTTTGCTGGCGTCCTGAAAGCCACCTTTCTATCCAATCCAGAATCTTGCCCCTGATCCCATGAATTTTAAGTTGCAACCCCAGTCTTGTATGGGGGACTTTGTCAAATGCTTTACTGAAATCAAGAAAAGCTACATCTAGCTGTTTACCCTGATCAAAGCTATCTGTTGCAACATCCAAAAACTCCAGAAGATTAGTTAAACAAGAACGGCCCTTCCTAAAGCCCTGCTGTGTATCCTTGATGAGTTCATTTTGCTCCAAGAATTCAACAATCTTATCTTTGATGATTGATTCAAGCACCTTGCAGACTAATGAGGTCAGACTAACCGGTCTATAGTTTTCCTCTTTACTTCTATCTCCCTTTTTATGAATAGGAACAACATTTGCTCTTTTCCAATCAAGTGGAATTTTACTATCTGCGAGTGATTTAGAAAATATTATGGCTAATGGAACCGACAACTCCCTTTCAGATTCTCTTAAAAGTCTAGCATGGATTTCATCAGGTCCTTCTGCCTTGTTAGGCCTTACTTTCTTTAGATATTCTAGAACAAGTTCACTACTTATGCCACCTAGCTCTCCTATAGTCTCCTCTGTCTCTGGCTCAGGCTGAAGTGCTGCAATACTACTCTGGTCCTCGATAGTAAAGACAGATTGAAACTGATCATTAAGCACTTCAACCATTTCACTGTCCTTGCTAACTAACACATCATCTACCTTAAATGGACCTATATTTTTGGAAACTGTACTGAACTTATAAAAACTGAAGAACTTCTTACTATCTGCATTACAATGTCTAGCTAAATCAAGTTCCTTTGCCCTTTTAGCTGCTCTGACCTTTTTCTTAACTGAATTTCTTGCATTCTGGTAGGCCTTCTGATTTATATCTAGTGAAGATCCCTTCAAAATGCCAAATGCACTTCTTTTAGCTTGTATAGCACTCCTTACTTCTGGGGTAAGCCAAACTGGTTTGCCCTTGGTTCTGTTACGTTTGTGCCTGAGGGGTATATGCCGATTCTGAATTTGGCTTAATCTAGCTTTGAAAACATTCCAGGCCTCACATGCATCTAAACCTGCCAACTCAACGTTCCATTTTATCTGTGCGAGGTCATTTCTAATACCATCAAAATCAGCCACGAGAGCTCTAAAAACGCCAAAACTGTCATGTCTAGTGTCTACGTTCTGTCTACGTTCAAATGACTGGCCAAGAAAACATTCATGGTTTTAGGGATCCTGCAGAACATCCCTGATTCGATAGTTAGATAGATTCGATAGTTTTAGGGCTAGATCATTTAATTGTCTATCCTTCTACATAATCATTGCGATTTTATTCTCATGGGTTGCATTGGTGTAGTCAAAATGATAAAAAAATGACATTAGTGTGAGTTGTGAGGTGATTCACATTGAAATTGTGCAAACATGTCTTCTAAAAAGGTAATACAACTTTTCTGTTGGTTGTTGTGACCATATGTGGCCAAAATATTAAATCCACTTCAACTTTGGTAATCTGTACTGGGTACTGGTAGGGGAGGCGTCACACTTCTGTACACAACACTGTAGGTAGTGTGACGAGCCTGAACAAGTGGCAGGCGATGCAGCCGGCTTGATGACATCATTGAGAGGGTATACCTAATGACGTAGCCCTGTTTACTACTCAACCAGACTTATTGGTGTAGGCCTGTTTACTACTCAATCAGACTTAATGGCGGGGTTAGGTTAGGTTAGTTTAGGTACTATAACCTAAACTAACCTAACCCTGCCATTAAGTCTGATTGAGTAGTAAACAGGGCTACATTATTAAAGGAAATAGTTCACCTTGAATTTTTTACCCAACACGATTTGATGATATTTTGTAATACAATTTCTTTTTATATTGTCACAAATGGCTTTATATCGCGCCGATTCAGGACAGAAGGCCGTACATTTTTATTGTTTGTCAAAACTATATGCATACTCTCTGAGTCAGAGTCCTGACGTCACACGAATGTAAACAATGGTTCAGCCAATCAGATTCGAAAGTAGTCGCGTAAAGATAGACTCGCATTGGAGATGTGCCAACCGGCGGCCGGCGATCGCTTGCTAGCACCAGCTGCAAGCTGATTGGCTGATGGTATAGCCTCTGCCCGGGTTAAAACCAGTACAACATTATTTCGTCAGCACCGCATTCCTTCGCCAAAAACTCAAATATATTCGGCTGGAGTCTTTTCAGCCAGGAAAACTTGCAGATAGGGGTTTCCCAACACGGGCTACAAAACTGCTATCTCAGTTTAAAACTAATGTTGAAGGTGAACTATTTCCTTTAAGTCTTATCGAGTAGTAATCAGGCCTACGCCATTAAGTCTGATTTAGTAAACAGCACTACGCCCTACGCCCTACGTCTTTCGACGAAGGTAGTATCTAGAACAACTTATAATTTCAACATTTGCTTATGGTCAAATTTTCGTCAAACAAATTGTGAAATTGTTACAAATATGACCAAATATGTTGTCATGTGTTGAAAAAATCAGCTATTCGTGGTATATTTCTGTAGTGTTCATGTACCATGTGAGGTGTTGTGTCAGTAGAGCAGCTTGCAGTTTATTCAGTGTTGCAGTGTCATGGTTATAAAATTGTTAATGCAATCTGACAATAAACAATTTAAAGTTGTCTCGTACAAAACAAAATTAAAACTTTAAATGCCATTAATTTGTATCACATTACAATGCATGGCTTGACACCAACCCCCATTAATAAATGTAATTGGATGCATGTAGGTGCACCAACCAGTGTCATCGTCACCATAATCTGACAATGTTTCTCTTTCCACAGGCCAGCCGTCCACCGCACAGTGGCAGCAGGCAGCCAGATGTGGAGACCGGCTGGAAGCCGTGAAAGCCAGTGTGCTGAAGCGGTGTACTGTCAACGACGATACGTTCAATGAGTACGCCATCCCACTGCAGGAGAGTGTGGACACAGTCAGGGCTCAGCTGCGGCAAACCGAGTACCTGCTGAAGCCTAGTGACAGTGTGATGTACTTGCAGAGCGTCAGCGGTGTCTACATGCACCCAGACTTTGTCAACTTTGACGCCACTGCTCTGCAGAGCGTCAGCGGTGTCTACATGCACCCAGACTTTGTCAACTTTGACGCCACTGCTCTGGCAAACTACAACATCTACAAGGCAGCAATGGTGGCTCTGGCAAACTACAACATCTACAAGGCAGCGATGGTGGCTCTGGCAAACTACAACATCTACAAGGCAGCGATGGTGGCTCTGGCAAACTACAACATCTACAAGGCAGCGATGGTGGCTCTGGCAAACTACAACATCTACAAGGCAGCAATGGTGGCTCTGGCAAACTACAACATCTACAAGGCAGCGATGGTGGCTCTGGCAAACTACAACATCTACAAGGCAGCGATGGTGGCTCTGGCAAACTACAACATCTACAAGGCAGCGATGGTGGCTCTGGCAAACTACAACATCTACAAGGCAGCGATGGTGGCTCTGGCAAACTACAACATCTACAAGGCAGCGATGGTGGCTCTGGCAAACTACAACATCTACAAGGCAGCGATGGTGGCTCTGGCAAACTACAACATCTACAAGGCAGCGATGGTGGCTCTGGCAAACTACAACATCTACAAGGCAGCGATGGTGGCTCTGGCAAACTACAACATCTACAAGGCAGCGATGGTGGCTCTGGCAAACTACAACATCTACAAGGCAGCGATGGTGGACGATATGCCACTGCGGAGGGCCGCATGGAAACCAGATGTGGGAGATGTCGTGTCGCGACCTCTAGCGGTTGGCGCACAAGCCCTAGTACCGTTAGGACGCTGCAGATGGCGTACCTATGGCCCAGCACGGCGCGCGGCAGTCAGGCAGCGGCCAGCGTAGCGAGCGTACGTGCTACTGTAACGGCCAAGAATATACGTCCAAAACCATCGCAGTCTGTCGGCGGGACAACAGGAAGCGGAGCGATCGGCCACAGCGGGGGACCCTCGGGTTCACGCTGCAACACCTGGCGACGAGTATTCGAACTCAGACGTGCAACAGCGGCGGCGACGCGCGGTGGACTGTGCGTGCCGGACGAGTGGTCGGAACGGTGCGTGTGCGGCGCGGAGTGTGTGGCGGACGCTGGGCAGTGACGTGGTGTGGAGCGGGTGGCAGTTTGCCGGATACCCAGGTGCTCCAGGGACCCGGTCGGTAGGCCACAGATACCCCGTGGTGGCTGCGGCGAAAGTGGCGAGCGACCGCCATTTTGCCGGAAGCCGGTGGCGCCGCGGCGCGGCAGTGGCGGGAACTGGTGGGTGACGTCATCCAGCTGACGTCATCGCGCGCCAGCTGTTCGCGCGCCAGCTGACTCGCGGACGTAAACAACAATGGCGGCGTCCATGCTGCCGGGGGTGGACAGGTTTGTGATGGGCGGCGACTTCGGCCGGTGGCTGGACAGCGTGGAGCTGTACCTGGAGGCCATCGAGGTGACGGCCGAAGCGCGGAGAAAAGCCATCCTGCTCCACCTCATCGGACCTGATATACAGCAGGTGTACCCCACCCTGCCAGAGCCGGCGGGAGTGGAGGGGGGCGGGGCCTATGCGGTGTGCAAGGCCAAGCTAACGGCCTACCTCGCCCCAGCCCGCAACACCATTGCGGAGAAGCTGGCCTTACAGACTGTAAAGATGGGGGCGGGTGAAAACTTTGACGCCTACCTGGCCAGGCTGCGGGTGGCCGCGAGCCGCTGTGGCTTCCCGTCCCAGTCCGTTGACAAGGAGGTACGGGACCAGTGCCTGGCTGGGACCCACGGAAAGCTGCAGGAGCGCTTGCTACAGCGCGCCGCAGAGAAGGGCGAGGAATTAACCCTACAAGATGTGGTGATGGCGGCGGCGGCAATGGAGCGGACCCAGGCCCTCATTGCTCAAATGAGGGGCCCCGGCCCTGCAGCTGAGCCTGTCCAGCTGGTGGCAGGGGGCGGCAGGGGGTGCTTCAGGTGTGGCCAGATGGGTCACTTCAAGGCCCAGTGCCCTCAGAAAACATCACGGGAGCAGCAGCGTGCACATCCTCAGTGGCAGCGGCGGGAGCCTGTGTGCTTCCGCTGCAGGAAACCAGGGCACTTCAAAAAGGACTGCACCGACCGGGCTGGCACCAGGAGGGTCCAGGAGATTGAAGCTGACCCAGAAGTTGGTCAGCTGGACCTGTGGAACGTGGAGGGTCGGAACCATGCGGCTCCACAGGAGGTGACCCTCGAGGTTAACGGAATGCCCATGTCCTTCATAGTGGACACAGGCAGCCCTGTCACCATTGTAGGGGCCAACGCCAAGGTCCCTGGCCTGCGCCTGCAGTCGTCTAATCTGTCGCTGTCGTCCTACACTGGACATACCATCCCGATCAAGGGGGAGGGGATGGTGCAGGTGCGGCACGCCCAGGGTCAGGGCAAGCTGAGGCTGGTGGTCGCAGACCTGCAGAAAGCCACCAACCTGCTGGGCCGAGACTGGGTGTCAGCACTGAAGCTGGTGCCACGACAGGTACTGCAGATGGAAGAGAGGCAGAAGTTGGGTGAGGTCCTGGCGAAGCACGAGGAGGTGTTCAGTGCCGAGCTGGGCAAAATCCCCATAAAGGTGAGCCTGAAGCTCAAGCGAGGGGCGAAGCCTGTGTACCGGAAGGCCAGACCGGTGCCCTTCGCGCTCCAACCTCTGGTGGAAAGAGAGCTGGACCGTTGGGTGCAGGAGGGAGTTGCAGAGAAGGTGGAGGCCGGCAAGTTCAGTGGCTGGGGCACTCCTCTGGTGCCTATCCCGAAGCAGGATGGGGTGAGACTCTGTGCAGACTATAGAGTCACTGTAAACCAGCAGCTGGAGGCCATGAAGCACCCCCTGAGGACACCTGAAGAGCTGTTCGCAAGCATCCAGGGCAAAAGATTTGCCAAACTGGATTGCAGAAGCGCCTACCAACAGTGTGAGCTCACGGAGGAGTCGAGGGACCTGACTACTGTGACGACGCAGCAAGGAGCATATCGCATGAACCGCCTGCCGTACGGCATAGCCACCTGCGGTGCTCTGTTCCAGTCCGTCATCGACCAGGTGACTGATGGTCTGGACGGGGTGGTGTGCTACCTAGACGACCTGCTGGTGACGGCTGAGTCACAGGAGCAGCTGGTCGAGCGGCTGGACAAGGTGCTGGAACGACTGAAGGCCAATGGGGTGCGTCTGAAGAAGGAGAAGTGTGTGTTCAATGCTGAAAGTGTGACCTACCTGGGCTGGGAGGTCACTCCGACAGAGCTCAAGCCGCTGAAGCACAAGACAACGGCGGTGATGGAGGCGCCTGAACCATCCAACGTCTGTGAGCTGAAGTCGTTCATCGGATCCATCAGCTACTACCAGAGACTGCTACCGGAGTTGGCGACCACCCTGACGCCGCTCTACGCGCTACTGAAGAAGGACGTGCGGTGGCGCTGGACGGCGGACTGCTCGGCGGCGGTCAGCAAGGTGAAGAAGATGCTGTCCTCCGCGCCGGTGCTGATGAGGTACAACCCCGCGCTGCCTCTGAAGCTGGTAACTGACGCCAGCTCAACTGGGCTGGGAGCTGCTCTGTTCCAGGTGACGCCAGATGGACTGGAGCGGCCGGTGGTCTACGCCTCACGGACGCTGACTCCGACAGAGCGCAAGTACGCTCAGGTCGAGAAGGAGGCGGCCGGAGTCTCCTTCGGCATCCGGCGGTTCCATCAGTTCCTGTTCGGACGACAGTTCACGCTGGTGGTGGACAACAGAGCGCTGTCCAGGATCCTGAGCCCGGACCGGGAGCTGCCGTCGCTCGCGGCCGCTCGAATGCAGCGGTACGCCCTGCAGCTGGCCGCCTACCAGTACCAGGTGGAGCTGCGCCGGACGGAGGAAATGAGAGTGGCCGACACGCTCTCGCGGCTGCCGGTGCCAAACCCGGCGGAAGAGGCCGCAGCCGTCCGGGAGGAGGCAGACGGGCGCTGGGGCAGCGTTCTGCACCTGATGGAGGGCGGGCCGGCGTTGACAGCGAGGGACATCGCTGCGGCGACCCGCCGGGATCCAGTGCTGGCGCGGGTCCTGGCGGCGGTCAGGTCCGGCTGGGACGCGGTCGTCGATCCCGACCTCGTGCCGTACAAGACGCGCCAGGAGGAGCTCTCCACGGACGCGGACTGCGTGCTGTGGGGAGGCCGGGTGGTGATACCGGCGGCTCTCCGCACCCAGATCAAGTCTGAGCTACATGAGGGACACTGCGGCGGTGTTCGGATGAAACAGCTGGCCCGGCGCTTCGTGTGGTGGCCAGGATTGGACGCGGAGCTGGAGGCGGCGGCCAGGGACTGCGCGGCGTGCGCAGCCAAGCGTGCCGCGCCGCCCCACGCCGTCCGTCACCCATGGGAACCGGCCGGCGGTCCGTGGGAGCGCGTCCACGTCGACTTCGCTGGGCCGCTCCTCGGATACAGCTACCTGGTGATGATGGACAGCTACACCAAGTGGATAGAGGTGCTGGCCATGAAGTCGACGACGGCTGAGCGGACGGTGGCGGCCATGCGTAATGTGTTCGCCCGGCTGGGACTCCCGGTGCAGCTAGTGAGCGATAACGGCCCTCAATTCGCCTGTGAGGAGTTTGCCACGTTCATGACGGCAAACGGCATCAGACACACGCGCGTGGCGCCGTACCACCCAGCGTCCAACGGACTGGCGGAGCGAGCTGTCGGCACGCTGAAGGGCAGCTTGAAGGCGGCCACGGCGGCCGGTGTCTCCGCGGAGCGGGCGCTGGCGAGGTTCCTGCTGGCCTATCGTTCGACCCCACACGCCGTGACGGGGCGGACGCCGGCAGAGCTGATGTACGGCCGGAATCTGCGCACCCGACTCAACCTGCTGGTGCCCAGCGCAGACGCCACCCTGCGAGCGGCGAGAGTAGATCAGCAACTGGCGGCGGGAGGCCGTGTACGCGAGTTCAGACTGGGAGCGGCGGTGTGGACTCGAGCGTACGGCGGCCGCCAGAAGTGGATCCGCGGCAAAGTGGTGGCGCGGCCGGGGCCAGTGTCGTACGAAGTCGACATCGGCGACGCAGTGTGGTCCCGACACGCCGACCAGTTGCTGGCAGCGGGCGACCGAGAGACCGCTGATGACGCCACAGCCCCGGCCGACAGCGACACCCGCGGTGCCGCGGAGTGGGCAGGCCGAGAAGCCGGACGCGCCGCGCCCGGGCGTCACCACGGAGCTGGCGAAGGCGGAGCAGCCGGAGCTGGCGAAGGCGGAGCAGCCGGAGCTGGCGGAGGCGGAGCAGCCGGAGCTGGCGGTGGCGGAGCAGCCGGAGCTGGCGGTGGCGGAGCAGCCGGAGCTGGCGGAGCAGCCGGAGCTGGCGAAGGCGGAGCAGCCGGAGCTGGCGGAGGCGGAACAGCCGGAGCTGGCGGAGGCGGAGCAGCCGGAGCTGGCGGAGGCGGAGCAGCCGGAGCTGGCGGTGGCGGAGCAGCCGGAGCTGGCGGAGCAGCCGGAGCTGGCGAAGGCGGAGCAGCCGGAGCTGGCGGAGGCGGAACAGCCGGAGCTGGCGGAGGCGGAGCAGCCGGAGCTGGCGGAGGCGGAGCAGCCGGAGCTGGCGGTGGCGGAGCAGCCGGAGCGGGCGGAGGCGGAGCAGCCGGAGCTGGCGGTGGCGGAGCAGTCGGAGCTGGCGGTGGCGGAGCAGCCGGAGCTGGCGGTGGCGGAGCAGCCGGAGCTGGCGGAGGCGGAGCAGCCGGAGCTGGCGGAGGCGGAGGAGCTGGAGCTGGCGGAGGCGGATCAGCAGGAGCTGGAGCTGGCGGAGGCGCGTCAACCGGAGCTAGAGCCGACGGAGCTGGAGCCGACGGAGCTGGAGCCGACGGAGCTGGAGCCGACGGAGCTGGAGCTGACGGAGCTGGAGCCGACGGAGCTGGAGCTGGAGCTGACGGCGCTGGAGCCGACAGAGCCAGAGCGACAGACGGCAGTGACCGCGGGGCAGCGCCTGACGCCGGTAGGTGTGTGTCCGGTCGGCTGCGGAAGGCGACCCGCCGGCTAATCGCCGAAATGTAACGCACCCGCCCACGTGCAGTGTAGTTTGAGTTTTGTTTATAATGCATTCGAGGGCGGCGTGTCTGGGTAAAGTGTATTTAGATTATTCAGGGAGAATTCAGCTATCGGTTAGCGTTATTCATTTATGTTTGTGTTTGCGCGCCAAGGTAGGAGCTAATTAGTTACTTCGTAGGCTATAGTTCGTTGTCATTGGCGGTGGTCGTTCGTGTCTGCGCTCCCGCGACTTTTGAATCTGTTTACAGTGCACCTGGTAAGGGGAGGTAGGGTGTCGTGTCGCGACCTCTAGCGGTTGGCGCACAAGCCCTAGTACCGTTAGGACGCTGCAGATGGCGTACCTATGGCCCAGCACGGCGCGCGGCAGTCAGGCAGCGGCCAGCGTAGCGAGCGTACGTGCTACTGTAACGGCCAAGAATATACGTCCAAAACCATCGCAGTCTGTCGGCGGGACAACAGGAAGCGGAGCGATCGGCCACAGCGGGGGACCCTCGGGTTCACGCTGCAACAGGAGATGTAGTGGTCGGCATCACGTGTCACTGTGTGCCAATGTGGAGAGTGCCAGGGGTCCCGAGAGGTAGAGGGTGGAGGTGCCGCTAGTGAGGGGGTCTACCCATTCCACCAGTGCGGCTGTGGGGGAGAGGGCCGGGGTGAAGCTGGTGTCTCCCTATCGTGTACCACCACCGGTGGGGGTGTGACGGTGCTGCCTGTGGCATCTGTGCTGGTGTGCGATCAGCTGATGGTAGGAGTGTTAATTAAGGGGACACTGATCTTCGATGGTGGTGCTGACCGGTCCTTCCGTGAGGAAGGATTTCCGGAGAAGGGTCTCGGGGAGTTCAAGGGCTCTGTAGAGATGAGCTGTGCCTCATTTGGAGGATCTAAGATGTCTGGCATTTGTAATGTGTAAGAGCTCTGTGTCTGCCATGAATGTTCCTGTGTCGGCAGTGGACAAGCTGAGAGTGGTGGAGGTAGATGCGATATCGGTGCCACTGCGGAGACCTCTTGTGCCTGCCAACCTGCTCCAACCCTTCAGCCACCTCCAACTGGCCGTGGCCGCAGAATGCATCTCGTCCGACTCCATGATGCAGATAGACCTGGTGGTGGGTCAGTACCAGTACTGGTCACTGGTGAAGTCTGGGCTGGTGCGGAGTTGTGAAGGTCTGGTGGCCATGGAGACCGCCTTTGGCTGGGTGCTCTCGGGGTCTGTGGAGGGGCGGTCGGGGGAGTAGAGTCTGGCTGACAGCTATTGCCTCTGGTGACCTCACACCTGTGATGTGTGGTCCCAGTGTCAGGAGGGCAGTGAGGGTAGCAGCGAGAGTGATGAATCACTGCTGATGGAGTTCAGGGAGTCAGTAGAGGTTGAGGAGGGGAGATACAGAGTTAAGATTCCTTGGAAAGAGTGTAGGGATCAGTTGCAAGACAACAGGAAGGAGGCGGAGAAAAGGCTGGTAGGTTTGGAGAAACGGCTCCGACAAAATCCCCCCTCCAGGCTGCTTATGCTGCTGCGTTGTCACAGATGGAGGCTGATGGAGTCATCAGTGAGGTCCCAGCTGATGAGTTTGAAACAGAGAATGTGACGTTCTATCTTCCCCACAGGCCTATGGTGAAACTGAACAGCACATCCACTAAAGTTCGCCCTGTGTTTGATGCGAGTGCGAGAGGTCGAAATGGACTGTCCCTCAATTATGACTGGTTGTCCGGAGCCGACACTGAGGAGGAGGCGACTTCCCTGTTGCAGGAGGCATGCTCTGTGATGGCTGCTGCGGGTTTGGAGCTGACAAAGTGTAACAGCAACTCCTCACTCCTGCTGGATGGAGTCCGGCAGGCTCAAGCGCACACAGAGGGTGGGAGTGTGAAGGTGCTCGGAGTCACCTGGTGTCGAGGATGACACGCTCTCCTTCACAGGTGATCATCTCCCGGCTGGGGTTGTGCCTACTAAGCGTGTAGTGCTCTGCCTGCTGGCTCGAGTTTACGACCCGCTTGGCCTGCTCACTCATTTCACTGTGCTGCAAAATGCCTGTTTCAGGAGCTCTGGAAGCTGAAACTGGACTGGGATGAGGTTCTACCAGCCAATGCTGCGAAGCTGTTCTGTCGCTGGATGGAAGGCTGTCGACAGCTGCAGGATGTGAAGGTGTCCCGCTGCTTCACTGCGCTGTCGGCCACTGACTGGTCGTCACTTACAGGTGCGGAGCTGCATGTGTTTGCAGATGCCTCTCCAAAGGCGTATGGCAGCTGTGTATACCTCCGGTTCAGACAGCTGGACGGATCATACTGTGTCTCGTTCGTCATGTCGAAGGGACGTGTGGCGCCGCTGAAACAACGCCTGACTCTGCCGAGACTGGAGTTGATGGCCTGTCTGACAGCTGCAGAGTTGGTGAAGTTCGTGCGTGAGGCTCTGCACCTGCCGGAGGAGACTCCATATGTGTGTTGGAGCGATTTTATGATCGCCCTCGGGTGGCTCAGGGGTCGACCGGAGCGCTGGAACGTGTTCGTGCGTAATCGTGTCTCTCAGATACAGGAGCTGACCTGTGCAGAGAACTGGCGCCACTGTCGATCTGAAGACAACCCCGCTGACCTGTTGACCCGTGGCGTGTTTGCAGAGCAGTTGGTGACCCCTGTGGTTCGGAGGACCTGCGTGGCTGTCGCAGCCGGAGGAGATGCCGCCCGCGACGGATGATGATGTCACCTCGCCTGACTCTCTGCCAGAGGCGGCGGACGTCGCTGCGGATGTCGGGACTCTGACGGCGGTGATCGTGGAGGCTGATGATGGGCGTGGACTGTTTCAGGTGGAGAGATATGGGACGCTCTCCAAGGCCACCTGTGTGGTGGGATGGGTGCTGCGTTTTGTGCATAACGCTAAGCACCGTTCACAACGTCGGAACGGAGAGCTGGCGACGGAGGAGTTGACGGCTGCCCGTGTTCAGCTGTTCAGAGCTGCACAGATTGACAGCTTCTCCACAGAGAAGCAGCTGCGGAGGCGGGAAATGTCGATACCCGCCAGCTCACCCGTTCACAGGCTGACACCGTTTATCGATGACGACGGTCTGCTCCGCATCCGTGGGCGTTTGCAGATGTCTGACCTGTGTTATGAGGAGAGAAGAAAGAAAAAACGGTGATTCTTCCCAGGGGCCACCTGGCGGAGCTGCTAGTTCGAGAGCAGCACCAGTTCATGAAACATTGTGGTGTTTCGACTCTGATCACCGCGGTGCGCTCCAGCCTGTGGATTGTTGGTCTGCGCACGATCGCGCGACGTGTGGTGAGCGGCTGTGTTTCGTGTCGGAGGCACGACTCTCAGGCCTGCTGTGAACCGGCACCGCCTCTGCCACGTGACAGAGTGACAGAGTCCAGAGTGTTCGAAGTTTGTGCTCTGGATTTTGCAGGACCCTTGTTTTCAGTGGATTGTCCCAAACAGAAGCTGTACATTTGTTTGTTCACGTGCTCAGTGGTGCGTGCAGTGCACCTGGAACTGAGTCGATGAACGTGGACGATTTTCTACTCGCTTTTCAGAGGTTTGCAGCGAGGCGCGGTGTTCCCTCGGTGGTTTACTGTGACAACTTTAGGACGTTTAAGTGTGCTGAGCGCCTCTTACAGAAGCAGTACGGGCGTCTCGCGCCTAAGTTTAAGTACTCGGCGCCGCTTGCACCCTGGTGGGGAAGGCAGTTTGAACGCATGGTTCGCAGTGTGATGGCAGCGCTGAGAAAGTCTCTCGGTCAGCGCTATCTGTCCAAGGCAGAGCTTCAGACGATTCTGGTTGAGATCGAGGCCTGTGTCAACTCGAGACCTCTGACCTTCGCAGGTGACACCCCTGACGACCCTCTGCCTTTGACACCTGCTCACTTTCTGACCGGACACAGTGTCGGTTTCCAAGTGATAGCGGCCGAGGAGCCGTCCGTGCTGACACAGCTGAGTCGCTCAGAGCGCGGGCCAAGGTGAGAGATAGGCGTTTGAGAAAGTTCTGGTCGGTCTGGAGCAGTGATTATCTCAGGGGCCTCCCTTTATCTGTGAGACAGTTCAGACATCACGGTAAGCCGGCAGAGGGCTCAGTCGTCCTGCTGCGGGATGAACATCAGCCGCGGATGAGGTGGGAGATAGGTGTTTGAGAACGTTCTGGTCGGTCTGGAGCAGTGATTATCTCAGGGGCCTCCCTCTATCTGTGAGACAGTTCAGATATCACGGTAAGCTGGCAGAGGGCTCAGTCGTCCTGCTGCGGGATGAACATCGGCCGCGGATGAGGTGGGAGCTGGGTGTTTGAGAACGTTCTGGTCGGTCTGGAGCAGTGATTATCTCAGGGGCCTCCCTTTATCTGTGAGGCAGTTCAGACATCACAGTAAGCTGGCAGAGGGCTCAGTCGTCCTGCTGCGGGATGAACATCAGCCGCGGATGAGGTGGGAGCTGGGGTTGTAACTAAGTTGTTCCCGGTTAGGGATGGTATTCCTAGGTCCGCCGAAGTGCGAACGTGCCGTGGACGAAGGACTAGGGCGGTGCAGCGGTTGCATGACCTGGAAGTCCTGGATCCCGTCTAATCATAAGCCTGGTCCTGTCCCTGACTCGTCTTCGCAGTGTCGTGATGTCTATTTAGTTGCATGATGGATTACCTGTTTGATTCAATGTGTTAAGTGAGCTGTACCGCGATACAGCTCAGGGGGGGGGGGAGTATGTTGCGGATTACGCGGCCGACCAGCCTGCCCGTAAGGTGCTGCTACCTCTCGGCGCTGCCGCACTGTGTCCGTGCCGGCCGCTGCGGATAGGTATCGCTGGCAACGGATGACGTGTGTCGCCGACGGCTATTAGCGAGGGACGTGGCAGTGTGAGGCGATGAGGAGTGTGGCGGGCGGTTTTGGGGTCTTGCGGTTTAGGATGGCGGACGCGATGGTGCGTCGCTTGTTGCGGCCTGGCTGCGGTCCAGTCACGCGTTGTGGGCTTGGGCTTGTGAAGTTTGCTCCACTGTTTGTAATTGCAGAGTGAATACAGTCCCAAGTGGTGAACACATACAGTTCATATTGGCCAATAGCACAAAGAACCTGCGTATCAGTGTTTCTACTTGCGTGAAACCAGCATGAAACATAAGTTGAACCCAGTCGTACCCGGTATCATTTGGCGGGCGGGACCCAGTATGGGACCAACTGGGTCCAGACTGGGTCTAGAGACCGGGTCCTCGGGCCCACGTTTTTCCACCTCTAGTACAAACTGAGCTGTTGAAATGCAGGAACTTAACCCTCGAGAAATGCATTGATATATGCAAAGCATCTGAAAGTACCCTGGCCCAGAAGAGAGCCACGAGGCCAAGTGGAGCTGTGAAAGGGTCTGCAAGTTCTGTGGAGAGCAACACCCCATGAACAAAAGACCAGTGCCCTGCCTATGGCAAAACCAGCATGAAGTGTGGCCTGATAAACCACTATGCGTCAAAGTGTTTCACAGCCGAAAAACAAAGAGTTCACCAGCTCTGCAAGAAAGTGAAGAGCCAGAGTGGTTGAACGTGCTGAATGTGGAGAAGGAAGACAAGGGCAAAGAGGTGAAGTGCCTCATGATGGTAGATGGTGAGGAAGTTCGCTTCCAAGTCAATGCAGGGTCCAGTGTGAACCTGCTACCGAAGAGGTATGCGACAACCATCCTGCCCACAAACAAGATGCTGCGGACATGGGACCAGGGCGACTTCAAGCCTGAAGGCGTGTGCAGAAGTGGTGAAGAACCCAAGAAATGGAAAAAGGTACTCTGTTGAGTTCCTAGTCTATGCCGACAACCTGACTCCATTGTTGGGACTCCATTGTTGCATTGACTCCATTGTTGGGGAGCAAGCCAACAGATGAAGCTCATCAACGTACAGAGAGACAACTTCGTCCAAGTTAACAGCCTGAAGGTCGAAGATGACTATGGTGACGTCATGGAGGGAGGCCTCGGTACCCTAGAAGGGCAGCGTAACCAGAAAGTCAAGCCTGGTGTCCAGCCTGTGGTCATGATGTCCAGCCTGTGGTGGACAAGAAGGGTCCCCATCTCTGTAAGACAAGGGCGGCGAGGGGAGCGTAGCACACAAACAAACCGTGCGGGGAAAGTGAGCTTCGGTCTGCGGCCGGCACAATTGTGACCTGCTAGTGTTGCCAGCATGGAAATCGACCCGGAGAAATTGAAGAGTGCCCTGTTGGTGTTAATAAGCGACAAGGACTTCATGGACGCGCTGACAAGCGGCCTACGAGGTGAGATCAAAAAGCGAGATGAAGAAATCGTCTCGTTGAAGGAAAAAGTCCATGAGCAGGATCAGACGATAAATGACCTTGAACAATATTTCCGTCGGAATATACTAAATGTCACTGGCATACCAGAAAAACCCAATGAAGCTCCCGTCAAGCTGGCAGTTGATGAAGTCCATCGGAGTGAACCTTTCTCGTCTGACATCGACAGGGTGCACCGAATTGGAAGTAAACAGGGACCGGGTACCGAAGGAAACAGCCAGACCATTGCTGGTCAAATTTGTCTCCTACCTAAAACGTGATGAAGTCTGGAGCGCAAGGAGGAAGCTGATGGAAGGGAGCGGAAGATCAACCAGAGGCTCCCAGAACCCAGCGTCTTCCAAACGTACGCAGGTTTTCATCTCGGAAAACTTCACACGGAGAAATAAAAAAACTGATGTATTCAGCCCGTCAACTGCGGAACGAAGGAAAACTGTACGCTGTCTGGTCGGACGGCTGTGTCATGAAGACCAAGAAATCAGAGTCATCCCCAACAAGGGTATTCCGCACAGAAGCCGACCTGGAAGCAATCGTGGGACTCGTGTCTGCAGCTGCAACCTCTGCCTCCGGCTCCGGCGCTGCAGCTGCCGACCCTTCCGGCTCGAGCGCCGGGGACGGCTGGAAAACAGCAAAGTGAAGTAAAGGAAAGTCGCATATGGAAGCACCAAGTTGCTTACATCTGGACCCTTGAGGAGCAATCGATCTCGGCGCTTCTGCGACAAACCTGAGTGACTCAAAGTCGCTGTCTCAAAGTGCACTGCGGGCACGCCGCGTGCGTGCGTTTCGGACGTTGTATATTGATATACAGGGTGTCCGGAAAAAACATACTCGGGATTTTAGCTCGTGCTTCAATATGCAAGTGCCAATTTTTTTGAAACTTGTCATGATTATAGCTGGGAACGTGGCAAAACCGATGCACACAGAAATAAGTCCTTTGAGATGTTTTTTTTAATATTGCAAAGGCGTTTTGTGTGGAAGCCTACATTCCATGGTGTGTTCCAGGGTGTCCGGGAAAAAGATACTGTGATTTTCCGTAATAATTTCGGTTATATACAAACAATATTATAAATTCGAGTATCGTTATATTCACCATATAACCATATAACGAGCGCCTGGAACGACCTTACGCTGGAGGCTAGGCGATAGTCAATCGTGAATTTTACCGTAGATTGCGATCGGTGTCTGCGGCTGGGAGCGGCCTATGTTGCCACCTGCCACTCTTTTTGCCGCGTGTTCTGTTTTACCGTGTGTATTTTTCATCACTGTATGTTTTACTGTTTTTATCCTATTGTGTATTATTAATGTAATGACGTGGATTCCACAAAAGCCATATTATGGAGGTTCCGAAATACATATCTGTATCTGTACCAGTTCATGACAAAACAGATAAGCCATGACATTTGTACAGACACTGCCTCCGTCAGCCTTAAGGCGGAGGTGGCGTGGGCACCCTATTCCCCGGACCTCAGTCCATTGGATTTCTTTCTGTGGAGAGACCGTGTTTACAAAGGTCAAGGACCGTGTTTACGAAGAAAAGCCCAGAACAGAAGACCTGAAGCGCGCCATCATCGCAGAAGTCGGCCGCATGCACTCAGCAATGATCGACAAAGCTGTCGACCATCTGCAGACTGTGCGACTGCCTCAGCTGATCCGCCTGAAGGGGGCGCACATCGAGCATCTTCTGTAGGAGGCTGCACTGTGAGCTGTGATTGACAGAGGGAGTGTCTGTACAAATGTCATGCATTATCTGTTTTGCCATGCACTGGTGAGTATAACGATACTCGATTTTTTTTTAATATTGTTTTTATAGCCGAAATTATTACGGAAAATCACTGTGGTCGCCGTGACGTCATGCGACCTTGAAACGGGATTGGCCGAGCCATGGAGGCGGCCATCTCGGCCGATCAGCTGACGGGAGCGCACAGCTGACGCTCCCCCCTCACAACTCCCCTCCAGTGTGGTACCGATAGAGCGGAGAATGCGAATTTGTTTAGTTAATTTAATTAATTTGTCATGTTTGTTATACGTTAATATAGTAAATTTAACGGCGTAAATTCTAAGGAATTTGTATGTCATCGGAATGTTATATTATTGATAAAATCGCGTCAGAAGTTGTTGTTTAGTGACGAATAGTCAGCTGTTTGTGACACGCAGGACCAGCTGGTCGCGGCGAGCGGCGAGGCATTGTTAAAAACGTTTCGGAGGGGGCGGTTGGCCTTTGTTTTGTAATTTGAGTATGGCTAGGGTTGGAATCGCCATTGATACCCACTGTGGCGCCTACGGTGCATTTTGAGGGCGCGCAGCGGATGAAGGGCACCTGTTCGCCCACCAGCCTGTTCGTTGGAATGAGGACAAACTTGTCGGTAGGCATCATATTTGTCTAATTTGTTACCTTTTGATGTTCGGATAATATTAGTACCTATTATCTAAGCTCGTGAGTAAGCCTCATGCGTAAGGCCAAAAAGGATTTAAAGCGTCAGTGGAGTGTTTAAAGTGTCTAGTGGAGCGTTGGCGACATTGATGATGGCCTCAGTTGATTTATTTGTTTTGTGCCGCGTTGACGTGGATTGTGATGACACGAGTGTGACGTCATTAGAGGATTGTGATGACACGAGGGTGACGTCATTAGAGGATTGTGATGACATGAGTGTGTCGTATGTGCGACTTCGAAGGGATTTCGGTGTTTTGATGTTATTTCCCCTCCCTTCCCCAGTTACAGATAGATAGAGACAAATACATCTGTGAGCGACACCTCAAGTTTTGGAACAGCAACTGACGGGGCGAATACAATCACAGTATCTTTTTTTCCGGACACCCTGGAACACACCCTGGAATGTAGGCTTCCACACAACACGCCTTTTCAATATTACAAAACATCTCAAAAGACTTGTTTCTGTGTTCATCGGTTTTGCCACGTTCCAAGCTATTATCATGACAAGTTTTAAAAAAATGGCACATGCATATTGAAGCACGAGCTAAAATCCAGAGTATGTTTTTTCCGGACACCCTGTAGGTATCTTGTTTCGGACGGAGTACTTATATCAATGTTTCGGACATGTGTGAGTTGTGACTCACTCGTGGTGAGCACTGGGACATGGTAGTGGTGACGTGCGCGATCTCAGGGTAACAAGGACATCTGAAACTCAAGGTAACTCATTAAGTACCATGCACGTTGCGCACAGCACAATATCAGAAAACCCTTATCATAATATAAAGTCCTAAATAAGTTAGTGTTGCCTGGGGCTCGCAGTCTGACCCAGATTGATAGAGACTGAAACCGACAGCTGCCATTGAGGTCAAGCGCTTGGCTCACGTCAGGGAGGTAAATATATTGATTGATTGATGTTTCTTGTTAGAGGTGATGTGATATGATGTGTTAGAGGTGATGTGAGAGGATGTGATAGTGTTCAGATAAGAATGTTATGTACAGGGTATGTGTTCAGTTCTGGCAGTTTTGCCATTGCATTATTTATATGCATAGTATTTAGATTGGGGTATGTGGTAAGATAAACTAGTTATTAGTATCTATATATGACAGAGTGTCAATTATGTCAGCCCGAGATGAATAAGTTGGCCATTGCTGTTGCAACTAGATGAGCAATGTCATTAATTTAGTAAAAGCAGACCACATAGCATATGGCTCATATATTCATACCCAGTGGCAACATTCAGAGTATTGTCCAATACAAATGTACAGTGAGTTTATATGTAACTTGTATTTAAAAAGGAGGTACCAGTATGGTAGTCATGAACCAAGTGTCGGCCGCAGACTCACCCAGGCAAAGAGGAGACAAAATTAGGTACTATGTGCGTCATCAATCATTTGTGTATTTGTTCCATCGGTGGCTCCTCTGGTCAGTCTGTAGGGTTTCTGTGTGAGTCTGATCGGTTAGCCGAGTCCTCCGCTAGGTGGCAGTGCGCCTGCGGGAGAAATACAGTCTTCTCTGAGTCGCCGACGCGTGTGGAGCTGGCGGCTACTACGGACTCGAACATGGCGCAGCCGGCAGGGTCCGAGGGGATCGACCCCGCCTCAGTGCAACTACCCAGTGACGACGACGAACTCGTGCAGCCGGTAGCGATACCGGCGCCGAGTGTTGCGTCCGCTGCGATGGCGAGAGACGCTAAACCCCACCGACTGGAAGTGACTAGTGACCGCGGTGCTTCGTACCGGCTGTGGCGTCAGCGGTGGGACGATTACGCCATGTTGGCTGGACTGGCTAGCAAGCCACCAGCCCTACAGATGGCGATCCTCCGAACTTGCCTCTCGGATGAGGCAATGACTATCGTGGCGAACTTTGATACGCCAGAGGTGCAGCGGAATGACCTGTCCGCTGTCCTTATGCACCTGGAATGCTACGCCCGCGGCCAGGTAAACGAAGTCATCCAGCGTCGGACGTTCAACATGTGTGAACAACTCGACGGCGAATCATTTGACGACTTCGCCACGCGCTTGCGCGACTTGAGCAGGGACTGCGGATTCTGCGATACCTGCAGAGACTCTCTCATCCGTGACCGGATTGTGGTTGGTCTGCGTGACCCCGCAACGATTAAGCGTCTGTGCGCGGTACAACTCCTGTCGCTGCAACAGGCCACCCAGATTTGCCGCTCAGAAGAGGCTGCCGCCCGTGACGTCACAACCATCACCGGCGGCAACGCGGACGCCATCTCCGCCTGTATCACGCAGCCCAACCGCGGCGGCGCCCACCGCCGGGCCCAGAGCAGCCGCGGCGTCAGATTTCAGTCGCGCAGCCCCACCCCTCCCCGACGCCTGTCGGGGGCCGGTGCACCGCAGACGGGCGTCGCCCCAGCGCTGCCCGCCGCCTGCCGTAACTGCGGCAACCGCCACAGCCGCTCGGCCCGCTGCCCGGCAGCCGACCGTTCATGCTACAACTGCGGTCGGCACGGCCACATCTCCAGATTGTGTCGCAGCCCTCGCCCACCCCACGAGTCGTCGGCCTCCGCCGTTACCCTGGCAACGACCTCCCGTGGATCGGCACCGACAGTTCGAGTGTCCGTGACTGGGCTGCGGACAGCGGTGATGGAAGCGCTGCCGGACACTGGAGCCGACGTGTCCGTCGCTGGTCTGGACTTCGCCCATCGCATTGGAGAGATGAACGACAATCTCCAGCCACCGACGACCCACCCTCGCGCCGTTGACGGACACACGGCCCGTTCTCGTGGCAGTCTGCCAATTCATCTCCGCCTGGGTGACGTCACAGTCTCCGACACGGTGCACATCATTCCAGGGGTGCCCTGCCTCCTGCTCTCATGGAAAACCGCTCGGGCCCTCCGTCTGGTACCGACCGACTATCCACAGCAGATCGCCACCGTGGTTCTCCCAGCCACGCCGCCGCCCGCACGGCGCCGCCGCCGCGCGCCCGAGTCTCCCCCGCGCGGTCTCCGATGTCAGCCGACACTCGATCATCGCGCCGCCCCGCCACGGGCGATAACCGCCGCCGCCGCCGCCGCCGCCGCCGAGCCTGGCCGCGGCCAGCTGGCGCCGACGTCACCGCCGACGCCGCCACCGCCGCCGTCGCTGCCGGCCGCGTCGACGACACATGTGCTGCCCCCTGCCACTGTTCGGCAGACTACAGCGCCACCAACCACCACCGGACATAAAGCCTCGGTCGAGAGCCCGCTCAACGAGTTTCCAGACGTGCTGGACGGTGTCGTCCGGGCGATGCCGGGGGAAAACTTCAAGATCCACCTTCGAGAGAACGCCACTCCATTCGCGGTGCGCGCACCGCGACGCATTCCGCTATCCCTCCGTGAGCCACTCCGTCAGGAGTTGGACAAGCTGGAGCAGGACGGCATCATCACCTCAGTGGTCGAGCCGACCGACTGGTGCGCCCCAATCGTGGTGGCACCCAAGAAAACCGGTGGCATCCGTCTGTGCGTGGATTTATCCAAGCTCAACCAGTCCGTGAAACGGGAGCTGTACCAGTCCAGCACGCCAGCTGAGTGCGTCGCGTCAATCGTGGCATCCGAGGCCCAGTGGTTTAGCGTTTTTGACGCCGCCAAGGGCTACCACCAGTGCCCTCTGGATGAGTCTTCCCGCCATCTGACGACCTTCATCACACCCTTCGGGAGGTATCAGTACCTCCGTGCGCCGTACGGCGTCTCGTCCATCAGCGAACATTACAACAGGCGGATGGATGAGTGCTTCATCGACATGGACGGTGTTCAGCGCGTCGTTGATGACGTCATCATCTACAGCAAGACGAAGTCCGCACACGTCGCCCGGGTCCGCGAGTTCCTGGCTCGATGCCGGGATCGCGGGGTGGCGCTAAACCCGGCGAAGACGCAACACCAGCGGAAGAAAGTCAAGTTCGCCGGCTTTATCGTGGCAGAAGACGGATATCTGCCCGACCCAACGCTCACTAACGCAATCGCAGCGTTCCCAACACCTCAGACGCTGACCGAACTCCGCGGCTTCTTCGGCCTCGTCAACCAGGTGGCCCCGTTCTCAGAGGAGACTGCGGAGCACCTGGAACCGCTGCGTCACCTGTTGAGCACCAAACGAACCTTCGGTTGGGACAGTTGTCACCAGGTGGCGTTCGAAAAGGCGCGGGCGGCGCTATCATCGGTGCGCACGCTCGCCTTTTTCGACCAAACGCGGCCCACTCTGCTGTCGACCGACGCGAGCCGTCTGAAGGGGCTCGGGTTCCTGCTTCAGCAGAAGCAGCTGGATGGCACATGGCGTACAGTCCAGGCCGGCTCCCGGTTCCTGACAGACGCAGAGAGCCGTTACGCCACCATCGAGCTGGAGCTGCTGGCGGTGGCGTGGGGGTGTCACAAGTGCCGCCTCTTCCTCAGTGGGCTCCCCGAGTTCGACGTGCTGACCGACCACCGCCCTCTGGTGCCAATCCTCAACTCCAAGAACCTGGATGAGATTGAAAACCCGCGCCTCCAGCGCCTGCGGCAGAAACTGCTGGTGATGACATTCACTGCTCGGTGGCAGCGCGGCACGGACCATCTGGCAGCCGACGCCCTCTCAAGGTCACCGGTGGACCCGCCGACAGAGGAGGACGAGCTGGCCGAGGACAGATCGGCCACAACCGTCGCCGCAATCATCACAGGCGAGGCGAGCGAACTCTGCACCGACCTCAGGCTGGATGAGGTACGGCGAGCGGCAGACCGGGACGAGGAGGCGCAGATCCTTCTTCAGACCGTGATGGACGGCTTCCCGTCCCAGAAGGCCGACCTTCCCGCGCTCCTGCGGCCATATTGGCCGGTCCACGACCGCCTCGCTGTCGATGACGGACTGGTCGTGTGTGGTTGCCGGCTCGTCATTCCCCGCCCGATGCGCGCAGCCGTCCTCGCCGAGCTGCACGCCAGCCATCAGGGAAAAGAAAAGACGAAGAGTCGAGCCCGCCAGATTGTCTTCTGGCCCAACATGAACAACGATATCGAGAACATCACCAAGGCCTGCCAGCCCTGCCAGAGGGAACTGCCATCGCTGCCGAAAGAGACGCTGCGCACGCACGAGCAGGCCAGCCGCCCATTCCAACACCTCTGCGCCGACTTCTGTCAACACGCCGGCCAATACTTCCTGGTGGCGGTCGACCCTCTCTCCGGGTGGCTCACAGTCTGCCCGGTCGGCCGACACGCCAGTGCCTCGACGCTCATCAGGGAACTCCGTGGCATCTTCTGCCTGGCCGGAGCCCCAGAAGTCCTCTGGTCCGACAATGGTCCCCAGTTCACCTCAGCCGCCTTCCAGGCCTTCCTGAAAAACTGGGCCGTGCTACACCGCACCTCTTCTCCTCACTACGCCCAGTCCAACGGCCGAGCCGAAGCCGCCGTCAAGTTTGCCGCCAAACTCATCCGCCGCTGCTGGCGTGACGGACACATGAACAGCGACAGCTGGGCGCGGGGAATACTGCAGCACCGAAACACGCCTGGCCCCGACGGCAGGTCGCCTGCCCAAATCCTTCTCAACTCACCGGCAAGAGACATGCTACCCGCCCACCGGCGCTCGTTTGCCCCCCAGTGGCAGCGGGCAGCCGACGATGCCGAGCGCGCCGCTGCCGCACGCCAGGAACGCACCCGGACGGCCTACAACCAGCACGCCCGTGACCTGCCTGCTCTCCACATCGGATCGCAAGTCGCCTTGCAGGATCCGGCGACCGGCACCTGGGACCGTCACGGCGTAATCACCGACGTCGGCCCGCATCGGCGTTACTTCATCCGCCTGCCCAGCGGCCGTGTCCTCACCCGCAACAGGCGCCACCTCCGCCAACGATACGCCCACGCCCACCCGGACACTGCTGTCACCGTGCCCCTGCCCGGGCCACCCCTGCCAAGGCCTCCCCTGCCCGGGCCGCCGCCGCCCACCGCCTCTGATGCCGGGCCGGTGCAGCCGCCTCCGCCGCCGCCGCTGCAGCCGCTGCCGGCGGCTCCGGTGGCCGGCCCGCCACTCGAAGCACCACGGCGCTCTGAGCGACCCCGCCGCCAGCCAGAGCGCCTTATCGAGCTGATGCAAACAGTAATCGCACCGTACGGTCTTCTTTCTCGTGGTGTTTTATTTTGACCTTATGTTTATGCACGTCACCCGCCGGTTGACTGGTGGGGGGGTGTGTGAGTCTGATCGGTTAGCCGAGTCCTCCGCTAGGTGGCAGTGCGCCTGCGGGAGAAATACAGTCTTCTCTGAGTCGCCGACGCGTGTGGAGCTGGCGGCTACTACGGACTCGAACAGTTTCATCCATATTTCCGTTTCATCAAGGTTTCTGCATACAAATTGTAGTGGAAATTTGGCAAAATTGTAACATTTTTACGCGGACACATGCTGCCCTTGCGGCTGGAAAGTCAAAATTTCCCAAGGATTTTGCCCTAGATCCAGACTTGAGAATATTGCTTATAATTGCTGGAGTGGAACCTAACCCAGGCCCCATCCATTCAAAGTTGCTAAACATTTGTCATGTGAACATAAACAGCATCACCGCTCCTGGCAGACTTGATGAATTGTCACAATTCACCGACCACAATGACATTGACATACTCTTATTGACAGAGACTAAACTTGACACTCAGGTACACCCTAGTCTTTACAAACTTGACAAATTACATGACCCACTGACCAACCACAGGAACAGACATGGGGGTGGTGTGGCTATATATGTAAGTACAGCCCTACCTGTGATAAAACTGCAGCTTACTGAGTCAGATAATTGGGGTGGTGTGGGGGTGGTGTGGCTATATATGTAAGTACAGCCCTACCTGTGATAAAACTGCAGCTTACTGAGTCAGATAATTGGGGTGGTGTGGGGGTGGTGTGGGGGTGGTGTGGGGGTGGTGTGGCTATATATGTAAGTACAGCCCTACCTGTGATAAAACTGCAGCTTACTGAGTCAGATAATTGGGGTGGTGTGGGGGTGGTGTGGGGGTGGTGTGGGGGTGGTGTGGCTATATATGTAAGTACAGCCCTACCTGGGAGAAAACTGCAGCTTACTGAGTCAGATAATTGGGGTGGTGTGGGGGTGGTGTGGGGGTGGTGTGGGGGTGGTGTGGGGGTGGTGTGGCTATATATGTAAGTACAGCCCTACCTGGGAGAAAACTGCAGCTTACTGAGTCAGATAATTGGGGTGGTGTGGGGGTGATGTGGGGGTGGTGTGGGGGTGGTGTGGGGGTGGTGTGGCTATATATGTAAGTACAGCCCTACCTGTGAGAAAACTGCAGCTTACTGAGTCAGATAATTTTCAATGGATTTGGTGCCTCGTAAAAATAAAGCATCTTTCCTCAGTGATCTGCAGCCAGGGGCGGATCCAGGGGGTGGCCGCAGGCCGTGGCGGCGCCCGGCAATGGATTAAGGCATTCACATACAGCGACAATACGTACTATATTTCATGTGTGCTGCTTATTTTAATGTCTCCCGTTCGCTCCAGCTGGGGCTTAATGAATATTGCTATCACGGCGCCCCTGGAATTTTTGGAAGGCGCCCCTAAATTGGCCTGCGGCCACCCCTCCTAAAAAATCCTGGATCCGCCCTGTTTACACGCCAGCTGACGACTGACCCTGATGCCAGACTGGAAAAAATACACACTTTCATCAACATGTCCAGCGTAATTCAGCGATTGCGCCGAAAATTTCGGCGCACGTCCAGCGTAATTTCGTCTAGCCAAAGTTCGACGCACAGCCCCCTGATATTCCGGTTCAATCCTTCAAGGTCGCACGACTGGGTCCACTGTTCCAAACCACAGCCAGTCATGGGTGAAGCTTTCCAGAAAAAGTTGGTGGGGCAAAATGCCAGATTGGCCGGATGTTTTCCATTATTGAGGTGAAAATTTGCCATATTAATGCCAGGAAACCTTCAAATCTGACAAAAGTTGGTGGGGCATAGCAAACTCCACCCGTGCAGCCAGTCACTGTGAGGGTTATTGCATTTGGTAACGATATGGTAGCCATTAGAGATCCCTTTTCCGATTTTTCGATTTTCCGGCGCGGAATATACAATTATGGCGCAGCCCGCGACCACGTGCTTCGCGTCTTTGTCCCCTCATCGTCAACGTGTTTCGTGTGTTTATGTTTGGCCGTCTCAGTCGGCCATTTTCAGTATTTGTATATATCGTGCAGTCGGATTCGCTCTCGCCGCTCGGCGCTCGTGCGGTTTTCGGAGTTTCGGAGTTGAACTTGTTGAAGACGAAGTGGATGGTGAACCGCGAGCCGCGGGGTGCGCAAGGAAATGGAGTCATCAGATGAAGATCAGCCTGCTGAGGCTCAGCCTGTTGAGGCTCAGCCTCAGGCCCAGGCTCAAGATCAAGTTCGACCATCAGCATCAGCACTTCAGGTATCATTTTACTGTTATTCTGTTAATAAGAGACAGATGTTGATGTCTATGATCCGATGATGAAAATTCATTGCACATGTCACATGATACTTGATAAGGTGGCCATTTAAAATATCCGAAGTTTTGATTTCAATTGTCGGGCTCATCACCATCACTCGCCATGCCACTCAGGCCAGTGATGGAACCCCATTATTTGGTTTTGTGACTTGGCAGTTGTTTTGTTGGTCCAGTTGAAAACTTGAAGACTGTTCATTTCTGTCCTGATGCCATTGGTTATCGGCATCATTCTTATCAAAATTAAATTATATCTCAGTCGGGCAAACTGTGGTCATTAGTTCTATTTTTGGAACAATCAATTTGTTCCATTTTTGGGTACAGTGTGTGTGTGTGTGTGTGTGTGTGTGTGTTCCTAAAATGGAAGATGGAATCATGGAGTTCCAAAAATGGAAGATGGATGGAGTTTCCATAAATGGGTATGCGGACCAGGCCCGAGATAAAATAATTTAAACAAAAATGACACCCCACTACATATTTTATTTTTGAACACTCATTACCGAGCGGGCGCGAAGCGCCCGTTAGGTTTCTCGTCAACTTACTAGACAAATTTACATTTGACCCGGCCCGACCCGGCCATACAGACGCTTTTCGGAATCTAATAACTTTGCAACCACTGCTCCCATTGATATTGGGTCTTCACCATTGGATAGGTCCATCAAAACAATTTTTTTTTGTATGGTGCGTTCTGATAGAGGTGGTACCACAGCGCGTGGCAGTTGGCAAACGCGAACGTCGAAATTAACAAAAAAACTTGCTAAAATGATTCTTGATAAAAAAAAATGACTGTATTATTCTAAGCATTAATTTATACGCTGAAGCATGCAGCGCTCAGGACGCACTCCCTTTTGGCGGATTTGGAAAGGAGGTCATGAACAATTTAATACAACTTAATTTTCGTGACTCAAGATAAATATATTTTAATACAGTAGTACACTCAGGATTTCAAGGTGCAAATGAGAACACTTCACCACACTCAGATCCAATAACACACAAGGAGGAACATATGTCCATACACGGAGGGAGACTACTGTGGCCAAGGGAAGGGCACGGCAGCGTCGGTTCAGTACCGGCTTCCGCTGAGGTTCGCCAGGAGGGAGGGGCTCGGCTTGGCAGTCTCCGGCTTCTTTGGCGAGTCCTGGGTGGCTACCGGTGGCGATCCGCCGACGCGACAGGTGACAGTAGACGGTGCTTCCGGTCCAGCGTGTACACTGTCGCCGTCGTAGCCGGCGTCTGGCAGGGGCGGACCATCCTGCGGCAGCGGCAGCGCGCTGACTGGCCGGCCCTGCCGCTCCCGACGGTACGCCGCGTTGTCCCGCTCCACAGCCGCCCGCAGCGGGCCGAGCAGTGCCGACAGCGTCGGCGGCCGCCCGCCCGTTGCCTCCGCACTCGCCAGCTGGTAGAACAGTGTGTAGGCAGTCTCGGTAGAATGCTGCGGCCGTCCGGTCACAGGTGCCGCTTTCACCGGTACCGCTGAGATGTCGTCTAGCCGCCACCAGCCGTCGTCTGTGCCGTCAGAACCGGCACCACCAACGCTGCCGGACTCGCGGCAGAACGAGAAGTAATGTCCGGCGTCGAGCGAGTGGCCAGCGTGTACGATGACGGCGTAGAGACGGTATTGGGCAGGCTGGCGGTCGGCCAGCGGCACGGCCAGCTGTTCAGACAGTACCACTGGCGCCAGCACCTTCCGTCTCGCGCCGGTCCGCCGGTCGAACATGAACCTGCCCAGCGAGACGACAAGCAATGACGGCGGGATGATCAGGCGCAGCTGGCGGTCGGCGTCGCGCAGGCCGGCGCATCTGGCGCAGTGATATTGATTGTCGCCACAGAGCCGCTCCCGAGCCAGGTAGTGCTGCAGCAAGTCCGACACAGTCAGAACAGTCTCGGGCTGAACGTGAGATTTCTCTTGCATGACATGCGTATCTGGCGGCGCCAGGTGCAGGTCAATCACGCGTTCCTCGTGGTGTGACACGGAGCCGTACGCGCAGCACGTGTAGGTGGTCTCGCCGCAGCAGGCTAGCAGTCGACTTATCAGGCCGGTGGCCGGCTCGTCGGGCTCACCGGGTGTGTCCTCGGCCACACCGTTCGCAGTGCCGGCACCACTGTCAGCTGATTGAGACCCCAACAGCAGCCCACCGGGAGCTGGAAAGTCGTCGCAGGTGTGGTGCTGGCGTCGGGGCCGCGGAGAGTTCTCCACCGTCGGACACGGCGCACTCGTGTCGTCCCTGGCGCGGAGGGCGGCGACAGAGGGGGACGGCGGTCGGTGAAGACGGCGTAGCTGGTGACGCGGGGACACGCTCCTCCTCGTGCATGACACCCAACAGGTATCTCGTGAACTCAGAGCAGTCCTGCTGGCAGCCGCGTTTGAACCAGGGCGGTTGAGTGGCCCGCTGGAACTCGGCCGGGCTGTATGTGGGTCGCTCGGAGAAAGAAAGGAAGGCAAAAACGCGCTGCAGAGCGGCCAGGTGGGGTAGGGAGGGCGACGGCCGCGCCGCCAGCACCTCACTGCGCAGCTGGTCCGAGAAGAAGAGGGCCTGTAACACGGCATTCATGTAGCATGTGTTGCCGAGGTTGACAAGGCCGCGAGGTTGGAACTCGTCAGTTCTGACTTCCTGGGCCGCCCGTTCGACTGAGATCTGGCTGGTAGTTGAAGACGGTGGTGGCGTCGGGTGAGTGGCAACATCCTTGACTTCGTCCCTTGGCTGGCATTTTCTGGTCCCTGCATGAGAGGTGGCGGCGGTGGCGAGAACTGAGGCCGCATTACCACGCACGACGGCGATGGACAGACGCTGTAGAAGCCACTCAGTCTCCCTTCGATCACCAGTGTGGGCGGTTAACAGCCGGCCCAGGTCCTTGATGAAGCCGGATGTGGCGGGTCCAAGTACTCCCGATGTTTCAACCGCGATCGGTACGAACTTGTAGCGGGAGCTCAGGCTGGCGTAGCGACGGACCTTCTTTGCTTCTGCAGCACTGGCGGCGGCTCCGGGTTCGAGCGCGGCCTGGATGATGGCACTGTCAGCAAAAGTGTCGGTGCAGGTGGCGTCCCAGATTAGGCACCTTCCTCCGCTGTAGGGGAAGAGTGTAAGACCATCTGGGCGCTTGCCATCCCCTCGGTCAAGGCCGACGGGTTCGAGGATAGCGGGGATGCCGGCGCTCACTAACCCTCGCCTTACCACTTCGTTTAAGTGAGCGTGCCGTGGAAGGCGGCCGGCGCTCTTCAGACAGGAAAGACCGTGGTGATCAAGCGTATCGACCTTCCGCCCGCAAAGCCGACATGCGTGTTCTGCACAGGCAGCGGCTCCAAGGCGGAGTGCCACCGCCACCCGCACCGACTCCTCGTCCAGGTGAAGACCGAGGTTAGGGACGGGAACGGCCTGTAGCCAGGCAGCCGTGTGGGGCTGGCTGGCGGCTAACAGCCGCGCGCGATGAAGTTGGTTGGCTGTGTCGAGCAGCCGGTTTCGAGACGCTGTGGCGGCCAGCGTGTCCCATGCGCGCTGCCTGTTGACACAAGAAGTATCTGGCAGGTCCTTGATGCCAGGCATCGCTGCGAATAGCTGCACTGCTGCTTTCAGGGAGGCCGGCAGCCCGGTGGATGGAAGCAGTCCGGTAGATATGCTGCCTATCAGAGGAAGAGACGCATTCATGGATGCTATGAAGCAGGGAAAGGCTAGGCTATCGACGGAACGCACCCCGAGGCCTCCGAGTCTGATCGGCAGCTTTGCTTGTTCCCACGACAGTCCGCTGACAGCGACATTGGAAACCTTCACTAAAGTCTCGCGCACCAGCTCGTCAATCTTCTTAAGTGTGTCCGACACTTTGTAGAGCGGTGCTGACCTCAACAGGTAAAGGAGGCCAGGCGCCGATACGTAGTGGACTAGAAAGAAGATTGCTGTGTGGCGGTCCAGCTGTATGAGGCGGCTGCAGAGACGTCTGATAATGTCAGCTGCACTGTCGACGGCAACGGCCAGGCTGTCGTCACGTAGAGGAGATCCCAGCAGCGTGAGTTTGTTCAGAGGGGTTTCGACTATCTCTGGCAATGCACTTCGGATGACCTCTACCGCAGCATCGTGGGTTGCCTGGGGGGGGGGGGGGCGGCGTCCAGGAAAGAGACCTCGCATTTAGTAGGATTTAGCTGAAGGCCGAGCCTGGGGAGTGCCGTGGCGAGTGAGCGGAGGTCGGATACCACGACATCTACTGGACCGGCGATTTTAGCGTCGTCCAGGTACCAGACGTTTAAAGGTGACCTTAGAGCTCTGGCGCACGAGTCGACCGCCAGGGAGAAGGCGGCAGGCCCGAGTGGATCGCCCTGCTGTACCCCGCTGGCGGAGGGGATCACCTGATCATCGATGTAGAGGGGTGTGTGTAGACTGTAGGCTTGGTGCGCCATTGGATACATTTCGGGGCAGCGTTCTTGTAGCTGGCTCAATATAACGTCTCGTCGCACGGTGTTGAAGCGTTTCTGACATCGACTTTGACAAGGACGCGCGGAACGCTGGAGTCGGGAGCTTTGGACTCGATGAATTCACGAGTGGCGTGCACAGCTGCTTCACAGCCCAGTGGAGTGCCTACTCCGAGTTGGGTGGGGCGTAGCTCTGGACCCAGGACGGTTGCGATGTGTCTCGCGCCGACGCGTCCGGGCAGACGGCGATACACGCTCCCCACGGCTATCGGGCGCAAGCCACCGTCTTTTTTCCTCAAAGCGCAGAGAGACGCTCCGAATAGAGCGTCGCGTTCGCACTCAGGCACGTGGCCACTCAGCACCAGGTTGGTCAGGGCTGTCAGCGAGGTGAGAAGGCGGCGGCCTGACTCGGCAGCCTCTCGGGAGAGCAGCTGGCGTAGGTGTAGTGGTCGGATGCCATCGAGGCCAGCAGACGAACCTGGTGGCATTGTGAAGATGGCACCATGGACTTGCTCGTCTGTGACAGTCAGTGGATGAGGGTCTGAAACCACGGGAGGCGGCGGTAGACTCAGGTTGGTTGGTGCAGGTGGGTGCTTCTGACGTAAAGCGTTGATAACGTCATCGGTGGGGTCGACGAAGGTGTCACTGGATATATAATATCACTTATATATATATATATATATATATATATAATATATAATATATAATATATAATATATAATATCACTTAATTTTTATGTTGGCATGCATTGCGGCCTGGCAATTTTTCTGGAGGACTAAAATGACTGTGTTCCTACCACGTGTGCTCCCTTACCGTTGCATATTTCAAACCTGTTTTAGCTTTACCAGAGCGCGCTCGCTCTGTCATCGCCCAAAAAGGCGTTTTACTGGTATTATAGAGTAATGTTCATTCTATTTTGATGACGTATTTAATCATTCATGTGCAAACTTAATGTGCAAACTGAGTTAAGTGGTGAAACCTGAAGCCGAAGGTCCTTCTAAATTCTGCGTACCCATTTTTGGAACGCCATACCCCAAAAATGGAACAAATAACCACAGTTTGCCTGACTGATGATTGGTCTAGAGACTATACGTGATGATTTGGCGGCTCTGCCTTGTTGAAGTTCCATGATCCCATCCATTATCCATCAATTGACAATGGCGGCAATACTGAATGCATGGGTGATTCCGTATCCTTGGGACCTTTTCTATTTTTGTATCTCATAACTTGCAACATAATCAGAATATGTGGATAAATCTGAATGACACCAAGCTTCTTAAGTCTTCATTGAAACTTAGGGAACCACTTACAAAGAGTAAATAAAATATCATAATTTTACCAGTAACAACTCAATTTTGTATTTCGGAAATGTTTAGACTGTTAAGTCACCTGTTTGGTTTCCATCTCCCGTAATATAATGCAGTTTTTTCTCTAGTGTTCATTGTAATGTGTAATGGTTTTGCAAGCAGTGTTTCTGTTATTTACGTCACTTTTTGAAATGATCATGGCTAAATTCACTAATTCTATTTCTATTCTAATTTAGTTGACAGCAATAATTGTAAAATATGTTTTTGATGCCTCTTGGGTTTGTTTAAAGAGCTTCCTCTGGGATGGGGAGGCTTACATAATGCGTGTTACACCTCTTGCTCCTATTCTCAGGTTGGAGTTCATCTTTGGGAAATCAAGAACAACGCCATCACCAGTGGCAACAGCTGCTGCTCCAAGTCCAAGGGAAAAATAAGTAAAGCTACCCAGCCTGGTTTGCCTCAGCTGCTACAATGCAGGCAAAGCTCCGCGACTGTGCTGTATCGCCAGGAATTACCCATCATCGCGGGAAAAACATCGGAGGAACCAGCATGGAGGAGAAAGGAAGAGCGTCAAGCTACATTTTGTGGACAGTCACCACAGAGATGCGCAAGGTGCCATGGATAAATTCAGATCCTGGAAGGAGGTTGGGAAGTAACCAGCTGGACCAGTAAAAAGGCCTCGGATGGACCTATCTGGCCAAGCCGGACCTTCCCGAGCCGTGGCTCTCAGCCCAGACCCTGACCTTGAAGTCGCAGAGGTCACGGTCAGTGACGAAGAATCGTCATCACAAGCTTCAACGCCGGTGCCATCGTCGCCATTCCCCCACGCCGACGCCTCCGCTCGCGGCCAAGCAGTCCCCGCAACGCGGGGCCAGCCAATCGCCTCAGCCAAAGATGACCTGCTTGAGGTCGCCGTTCTCAAAACCCGAGAGCAGCCGGAAGCCAGGAGCCAGGAGCAGCCGAGGAGAGCAGTGGGCCGACTCGCGCCATCGCGGCAAGTCCCAGACGAACGTCGAGAGAAGAGGAATGAGGAGCTCACAGCGACGGTGACCCGGACGGCCCGCAATGGGCGCAGCAGATGAAACGCCAGCTGGTGGACTTGACTGCCAGTAAGTGACAATGACCCGCTGTGTCGGTGAGAATTAGCGAAAATCGGTTTACTACAAGCTCCCGCAAGTGTTATCTTAATACGGAAATGTGTTCAGTATAAACGACCTGACCCGGCCCTGCGCACGTGCGAACCATTTTCCATTCCTTGCTGGTTGCAACTCAGCGCTCGCTCGTCCATCGCTGGTCATAATTGTTTTAGGGTTACGCGTTTCGTTGATAGTGCAAATTTCCTGCAAATTACGATTCCATATTGATTCGTGCTCGTTCCAGCGCTCATTGTGGGTCACTGAAGTTGACATTGTGCTTTTTCAGTGGTGGAGCGACTGCACACCGGAGTCACCAGCAAAAGCCAACACGAAACCAGATTTACCAACGTACCCGACTTTTCTGCCATTGACAACCTACTTGCAGCAGCCGTGCGTCTCGACGGCCTGTCTGTGAGCGCCACAGAAGACGGAGGATCCGTGATGAAGTGCGAAACATGCCACGATATCTCACCAGCCTGAAAGCGGATCGTGAAGGCACCTGAGGTCAGTTTTGTCAGCTTTCCTACCGCAAAACTGCTATAGTTCGTGTTTTATCTCGACGAACCGTGATATTATCCAGATATTTGCTTGTGTCTATCTCGACGAACCGTGATATTATCCAGATATTTGCTTGTGTCCGGCGTTGAGCTGGGCTAATTGCAAGAAACACGCTGTCTTTTTTAATTGGTGCACTAGCTCGGTTAGGAGCCGAGATTATGGGGGAGGGGTCTTTGAGACCCCCAGTCGAACTAAGGTGCGATTGAACACCCAGTCGCACGCGGGTTAATATTAACCCGCGCACTGCAGGGGCTTTGCGCCGAACACAAACTGCAGGGGGTTGATTTCCGCCCCCCCCCCCCTAAAATCTCGAAAACTACGCTACGTAGCGAGAAGCGGAAAACGGCATTTGATAGCATGATACATGTTCTATCGAAAGTATTTCAGTATTGTTTTAGGTCAGGTCAAAATTGAGGTCACCAGAGGTCATCAAAGGTCAAATTTTCCTCTTTTTTCCTGTTTTAGGACATCGCTCCAGAAATTCCCATATATCTCAGAAACTATGCTAGTTAGAAACAAACTGAAAAAAAGCAAACGCCAGCCAGTGAAATTTGCAATCACTAAGGTGTCCTCAGATTTGATCTCAGGTCAACATTTGAGGCTCCAGAGGTCAAAAAAGAGAAAAAAAAGTGTTTTTGCTATATCGTTTTTCGCTATTAACTTTGTATGTAATAAAGATAACGGAAAACTGTTTACGTCATTGTGTTTATCTTGTCAAGACGCTTTGAATGATTTACATGATGACCTTGTTAAGTTAACTTAAAAATTTGACCTCAGGTCAAGGTCAAGTGGTGGCCCAAGTAGGGCATGTTGCATATGGGAAGACGTGTCTTGACGAGACAAACACATTGATGTCTGTTTTACTTCTCTATCTTCATTATGTCGGGAGTTATTGACAAAAACGTGATGTGACCTCGCATGACCTTCAATGACCCAATAGGGGTCACTGAACAAAACTTACACTTGGAACATCAATAATATCCTATAATACATGATCCAGAAGTAATTGGACTAATATCATGCATATCCTTAGCATTTGTATATTTCCCCATTGACTTATTATGGGGAGGTTACGAAATTGACCTGACCTTAGGTCACCGATATCAAAATTCCGAGATAAACGAATTGTAAGTACGTATGCCCTCATGACATCCTGTAAGTTTCAAACTGATCGGTGAAAAACTCTGGCTTTGGCACAACTGCAAACATTTTTGGAGGTGGGGTCACTTGACCTGGTCTGGTGACCTGACCTGAGATGACCCTAGGCTATTTTTTTCTCTCAAAGTGTGCGCAATTGATGTCTTGACAGGTGTGCGAAAACCCGGCGGCGCTGCGCGCCGCCGTTTTTTCGCTATCTTTGAAAAACCTGAGGGGGAGGAAATCAATCCCACCGCCCCCTGCAGTGCGCGGGTTAACTGATCACCAAAATAGTGCGGTGTTTATCTTCAACCATGCTCAACGACATCACCTGATCTACAATCACTTGACTTCCACCTGTGTTCTTTTTCAGAGCCTAAGAGGAGCCAGACGTTGGCCAGCGGTTTGGTGTATGGCGAACAACGCGCTGACGACTGGGGAAGGCCCGACATGGCGCTCCTTCAAGCATTACCTGAAGGTCACTGCACTGGCATGGTATCCGGCATGGGGACGGGTCTACCCACATCAAGTAAGCACTGACCTTTGATATAGGGGGTTGTGGGGAGTGGATTTATAATTGACCGTGCACACAATCTGTGTTATATGCAGAAATTAGGTTGAAGTGAAAATCGTTTTTCGGGGAAGTGCAAGGTTTCGGGGAAGTACATGTGAAAATCTGTCATAAGACCACATGCAAAAGCTCGGCGTGATCTTGCCCGGGAAGGATCAGCGCATTGAGCCCATTTGTTTTATTTGCTGGTGACTGTTGCTGGTTGAGTGGAGGGTTCTTCACGATTAAAGTATAAAACGGAAAAATTACCTTTGGAGACACACATTCTCGAATTATTCATGTAATTGTTGTTTTGTAGCCAAAGATTCGTCGCCTTGGCCAAAAACAAAAACTATGGCCGGTTGTGGTCGAGCCACACACAACCCCTAGCTCCGGGCGCTGCGACTGCAGTGTCATCTATGAAGGGATTGAAGGGATTGAACATATGGCTGGCTGGGGTATACGCGCCGTTCCGTTACGTGCATCGTACGCCCCTTCCGCAGGTTGCGTTGCTGCTGCATGTGGTGTTTTTCCTCTACGTGCATTAGGAGCCCGGCGCGGGTTAATTTGTAATTTTACAAAGGTAGCCTTATGGTAGTCGCTACCTTCTTTAGTGTCCGCTTTCTGGATTTTACTTGACGCTTTTCTCCTGTTCTCAGGGCCGTCAAGTTCGCTCTCGAGGAGGAAAAAAGAATGGCACGTGGGAAAATCGCAGTCGGCAACCTGCTGCGGTGTGCGATCCAAGTCTGTAAGTCAAAGAGTGCGGCTGTGCGTTTCGAGACTGAAGTGGCCCTGGTGTCCGTCGTGGGCGGCGACGTGGGAGACATCCAGCACTCAACAAAGTCGTTTCCGAAGCTTATCGAAACCGTAGCGAAAGAAATCGACCATCAAGTCAGCGAGGCCCTCAGCGCTTCCCTTCCCTCCAACGTCCTTCCTCCGCACTGGTGGTGCACGATGGATAAATCCACCCCAGGAAGGGAGACAAACCAGGCCATCATGATATGTACGATGATCGAGGGTGAGAGGTGTGCCGTCTTCGTTGACGCCCCTGCCGTCTACTCCAAGCTGGATGAAGAACTAAAAGGCGAAAAGTCGGGGGAGCTGGCGAAACAGGTGGCCTCCACCACCGCTGAGAACCTGCCGGCCGTGGACAAACGGTACTGGGTGGGGGTCAGCGGCGACGGTAAGTACCAAAGCAAAGGGTTCACAACCGCCGTTCTGGGCGAGGGGGTGGAGCAGCCAGAGTGGTACTCCGTGCTCTGGGACGGCGCTCACTGGATGGACCTTGCCATAAAAAACGCACTGAAAGACGGCGACACCCTGATGCCGAGGCTGATGCGGCGCTGCGCGGCCTTCCATACCCAGCTCGGCCGTGGGAAGATGCACACAGCCGTGCAAGCGGTCGGTCACCAAAATGGGTGTTAAGACCCTCTCAACCAAGGCCTTCAGCGCGACAAGGTTCGCAAATTCAAACTACGCTGTGTTCGAGACCATCTGCGAGATGTTCCCAACCTTCATTCAAGCGTTCTACGAGCACGGGGACATGCGCCGCAACACCGACGAAGTTTTCAACAAGCTGGAGTACCAGGTCTGCGGCGAGCGACGACTTTGCCGCGGATCTGGTGAGCGTCATCGATGGCATGCGGCCAGCGGTGGTCGTGATGTGTCGCCTGCAGGAGCTGCAACAGTCCTCATGGAAGGTGGTGCCCTGGGTGGCTCATCTCCTTTCCACCCTGAAGCTGATGCTCGAGCAGGTTAATGAATGCCGCTCTTTTGCATGCCCTCTTTTGTAGCTCATATAACTTGTGCGCAACTGGGGGTCCGGTACCGACCCATCCAATTTGGGGGGAGGGGAAGGATAGAGAGAAAGGCGTCTCCACGCCGCCACCCCTATGAATTATGATTTCTGCTCTTCATAGAGCAGCTAGAGCGGCGAATCAAATAAAAAAATATTCCTTGCACTGAGCCCAGGTCGGCGCCCGATAATTTGATGATCTCATGTCAACCGTTGGGGTCACTAGTCAGGTCAATTAAACACAAGGGAACCGATTATCCGATGTCCGATGTGAAAGCTCGATATCTGTCAACGAATTCCTTTTTTGTCATTTATTCATTTAGAAATACGATATATTTCCAAAAACGCAAACGCAGTTGCGGCTGTTTGAATTTTGCGGCGATCTGAACGCGCTAGTTGATCTTTAATGTCATTCACAGCTGTCACGGGGCTGGACGGAGCTCGACCCTGACCCCTGGCCGACCACGACGGTAAACATCAAGGACATCCTGGATGGACATTTCAAAGGAGTCGAACGTGTGCCCGGCTGGCTGGTGGTGGGAAAAAGCCAAGGCAAAGTGCAATGGGCTGCAAGGGAGACTGCGACAGACTGTCTGCGGGAGCCCGCAGAGCTTGACTACGCTGACGGAGGCCATCCAACGCAGGTAGGTGTATTCCAGATTAAATTGGGCCGTTATTTTAGTTTTCCTTCGCGAACAGACGGGTCTCATTTCGGTGCCGACCGCATTTGCCGCCTGGACGCATAGTAATTTACATTATAGGTGGTGATTACTAGGTGTAGGTGATTACCTACTATTATGCAATCAGCATTGCGCAGATTCTGGTGCCACCTAGTAACTCACACCAGACCCAACTGCTGAGTGGGTGTCACGAGTGAGATCAAACGTGCTTGTAGCCGTAACAATTGTTCATTTTTGTTTAGGTACGAGAGACCGGTGGCCCCCATGCTGAGGACTCTGGAGGAGGCAATTGCTCTCGACCGGGCGTGCGGCGGGCTCAGCGGCACCTTCAACGTCGACCTGAACGGGGTCCTCTTCGAGGCGCCCCGGGTGATGCCCCCGGAGTTCGCTGCACTGCACGACCACGTCCGCAGCCTGTCGCACGTCCCGCAGGAGGAGCACGGATCAGCCATCGCGTCATTCCAACGACTTCAAGGAGCCCTCGAATGGGTAGTTCACGACCCCTCCCCGGAGGCGCAGAAAATCAGGCGCCGATGCTATGTGCCCGAGGGCGAGCTGGAGCTCCAAACCTGGCCCGCCGGGCGGCCTGTGTGCGTGACGCGTGAGGACGGCCTTTCCCGCGGGTTTAAGGCCCGCAACAACTTCGATCTGAAGTTAGACGGTGAGGAAACCGTAAAAACTGTCCGCACTGTGTTGGAAGAGCAGGAGCTGGTCCGCTGCGCATACAACGACGAAAGCATCTACTCGCGCCTGGTCAGACCGCTTTCCATGGTGCTCGATGAGGCTCTGGCCAAAGGTGGCCCCGAGACCGTCGTGGAAACGCTCTACAGCGTCATGGGCGGCCAGCGCATGGAAGGCGGCCAATCTAACGAGACGCTGGTCCAACGCACAAAAGTGGACTGGTCGCTGCCCTCAGTGATCGCCGTCTCCGAACAAATCGAACGGGCCGCGGAACGGCACCTGGAAACGTCGCGCGCGCCTATCATGGCGTACACCGACCGCCGCACCCAGCGTCCGCCGATGGTGTCGCGTGTCCTGACAAGATTGTCGCGAGAGAAGGGCAGGGTCCCCATACTGAAGTAGGACGCCGGAAATTCCCGACGAACTCAGCGGCGGACCGCCGAGCTTTGACTGTGGGGTGTGGACTGAGTGAGCCGCACGGGCCCCGCGGGGCGGAAAGCGCCGTCTCAGTACTGTGTTTGGGCCGCCCGGCCGGCGGCCTGTTCCGTGTCTGCAGTAGACAAGAACAACGTTCATAACCGTTCATAACAGTGCGTAACCGTGGTCTGATCCGTGTTCCGCGGCTGTGTTATGGCTTCGTTAGTCGCGACTGAGGATTGGGCGCTCATGCTTCTTCTTCTGCTGTCCAGTGATCCAGCATGCCGATCATCGTGCCTCCCGGAGGAGGCCTGTCCGCCGCATGAACCTCAGCACCGCGTCCGTATCGCTCTGCATCACCGTCAGCGCAGGAGTGTGGCCCAGGAGGGCGGACCGCGCCGCCTGGTACTTCGGACAGTCACAGATGACGTGATCAGTGTCCTCGCCACACCGCACTTAGGACACAGGCCATCGGTGTCTGGCATGCTCCACCTGACCAGGGTGGCCTGGAGCAACGGGCAGCGGTGCCCGAAGCTGGTGGAGCAGGACTTGGTCTCGTCCAAACCACTCCCTCTGCCTATGGTACTTCAGGCTGCGGCCTGCACCCATCTGTCACCCTCCGGTGAGTGTGTTCCGGGGGCACAGTGGTGCCAGGTGGACACGGGGAAGGGTGTTATGTTAAATATTTGTGTTTCTAAGTGTAAACAAGTGTTTCACGTGTGGTGTAGCACTTTCTCTGTGTTATGTGCATGTGGTGTAGCACCAAATAAATTTCGGCGTAACGGCCATTGCGCCGAAATTTCGGCGCAACGGCTCCGCCGAGGCGTCCAGCGTAATGAGTGTATTTTTTCCAGTCGTGCCTTGATACAAATATAGACGGTGATCACAGCGGCCCGGCTACGACACCACTTAACTTATTTACGCTGTAGAGTTAGGTTTTGTCTACAAGAGGGTCTGGGGGGTCCGGGGGGCGACACCCCCCTCCCTGGGGCCACAGCGAGCGAATGCGAGCTGAGCGTTCTAAACGTGGGTCCCTGCGACCGTAAATGCTGTAAAGGTTAGGTCAGGTTTGATTATGTTTCTGTCTTGTTCCAATGACGTCATGGGCGATCCTTATTTTTCCAAGTAGACACACTGGACTACTTCATCTGCGTAGATAGGTATATCGACAATCGTTGTGGGTGAACACTGAACACTGAACGTGATGCTCAGGAAATATTTGCATTCCAATATGCTTAGGTAGGATACATTCGAAATAACATAACAGGTACATAACAGTGTCTTGAAAGATGTGTAGTGACCAAATAGTATTTTGTAGCATCTAAAACGCTGTGTGATTATGGCCAGTATGACCATAAATGTGATATTTTCTATTGATTGGTGTGTATAATGTATATTATAGGGATTAACTAATAAGTAATGGTGGGACGATAGCCAGTACAGGCGTTAAATGTTTTCCAACAAACCATGAATACAAAATATAGCTTAATGTTGTTTGTTTTTCTTATCTTTGTAGACTACTCACGGCGTATTATTCACGAAGACAACCCCAGGTGCCTGGAGTTTTTGGTTGCATGACCTTGTCCAAGAGAGTAAAAATGCATAGGTGGAGATTAAAATGTCATTGTAAGGAAAATCATGATTTTCATTTTGTTTTTACTTGGAAAGTAAACATTCCTTATTTGTAATATATATTGAATCCTTGAGGGAAATGGAGTTTTATTTTAACTATAATGTCAGTAAAGTCAGGTGAAGAGAGCAAATTTCCAGAAGAAGAAAAAATACCAGCGAAACTATTTGTATCCAAATTGCAAGGCGCCCCCCCCCCCCCCCCCCCCCCAGGCCAAATTGACACTAGAGTGACTCACATAATAGGTATGTGGTCGATTGACCTCAAACTTATGGCATGCCATCGGTCCATCAAGGACTAAAATGATACTATCTTGTCTCGAAATTTTGTCACCTGTGACATTCGGTCTGGTCCAGCCAATGTTGTGACCTCTCCATTATTAGTCAATAAGAGATACACAAATGCTCAAAATCAGCCATGTAGGGGGAACATCTGGCACAGTGGTAACACATTTGCTTTCTGTGCCGGGGACCGGGGTTCAAATCCCTCGGCGGGCCTCTGAAAAATTCGTCCCGGCCCCCGCCCCCATATCCCTCGGAACGGGGTGAGAGCTGCAGTTAGCGCTTTGGTCGCAGGATATGGCACTTGGTCCACTACAGTGTGTTTCGAAAGAAGAATAGAAGTGAGCTGTAAAAAGCTAGGAACTTGGTTGAAATAATTATTTATAAAATTAGTCAGTACAAATGTAATGATTATATCATCATTGCTTGCACAACTATAATAATACTGTCAGTGGCGAAGGGTTCGTTCGCTGGTCCAGTAATGCTGCTTTTATCACATGCTTACATATGAAGCTTCTCGACACAGCGCTACGTGTTTTGACACAACGCTGAATGACAGGACAACACATCAATTATATTCAGCAGGAGAGTCCTTACAACCAGAGTATACAGTAAGTGATTTCTCGACATGGCCTTCAAAACTGCTATCTCAGCGCCAAAAATCCCATTATGAAAGTGACTGGTTCCTTTAAACATTGTATTGGATATAGACACCCTTGCAAAGGATCACGTCCACCCCCCGCCGCCCGAAAGGTTCGATGTAATGGTGTGTCCGTACAAGTTTTGAAACCGTGGCGACGCCACTGCAGATATGCTTTGCAAGAGTTTCCGGCGACTTGGGCAATCAATTGATTACATAAAGACGTACCATATTTTGGCGACGAGGTACGAACTATTGTGCGGAGAAATGGAGTTTTTCCAGTCAGCCCCTGCGCCATTTCTGTCGTCCCCGGGTGACTCGGCCATGCCATGGTCGGTGTGGATCGCCCAGTTTGACAACTATTTGCTTGCGATCGGGGGCGATACCTTCAGCCTTGCTCGCCAGAAGGCAGTACTGCTTCACTGCCTGGGGAGTGAGGGTCAGCGGATCTTCCTCACGCTGCCTCCGGTGCCTAAGGCAGAAGGTGAGACAGATCTGGCGCACACCAAGCGTGTGCTTGAAGGGTTTTTCGGCCCCAAAACTAGCGTGGTTGGCGAGCGATACAGGTTCCGCTGCCGGTGGCAACAGTCCTCAGAGACCACTGGTCAGTGTGATGTGTGCTGTGTGCACAGCACGACCGCAGAGTTGCCGCGGTCGAGGCTGCTTTCCGACGGCACAACGTGCAGATTAAAGCCGCAAAGTGTGTGCGCAGCGTTAACTCGATCCAGTTCCTCGGGTACGTGGTAGCGGAGGACGGGATCCGTATCGATCCGGAGCGGATCGCACCACTCGTGCAGAGCTCTGACCCGTCCAACGCCCGCGAGCTGCAGGCGTTCCTCGGTGCAGTAAGCTACCACACCCGATTCGTGCCTGGGTTTTCGACGCAGGTCGAGCCCCTGCGGGCGGCTCTCAAAGCCGACCCGTTCGTGTGGTCACCAGACCATTCTGCAGTAGTTCGGCGGGTCAAGGAGGCGATTTCCCAGGCGCCTGCCTTACGGGCATTCGACCCGGCCAAGCACACTGTGCTGACGTGCGATGCTAGTGATGTTGGTTGCGGAGCTCGCCTCAGTCAGCTGACGGCCGAGGGAGCGGAGGAGGTGGTGTCGTACGCCTCAAAAACCTTCTCTAATGCAGAGAAAGGTTACTCTACCGTAGATAAGGAAGCACTGTGCTGCGTGTGGGCGGTGGAAAAGTGGCGTCCCTTCCTGTGGGGTAGAAGGTTCACGCTGAGGACGAACCACCAGGCACTCTGCGCCATCTACGGGCCCAAGGGGTCCAACCGGATCGGTCACCGAGTGGCCAGGTGGGAGGCGCGCTTGATAAGTACGCGTTCGATGTAGAGTATATCCGGTCGGCTACAAACCTGGTGGCTGACGGTCTGTCGCGCCTGCCCCTGCCTACTTCGGAGTGGGAGGATGATGACGCCGTGCTGATCGCTCATCTCACGGCGCCCGCCGCCATCTCTGAGACGGAGATGCGTGATGTCTCGGCGGCGGATGCGACATTTGCTACAGTCCGTGAGTACGTCGGTAGCCGCTGGCCGCGGTCGCTCATCTCACGGCGCCCGCCGCCATCTCTGAGACGGAGATGCGTGATGTCTCGGCGGCGGATGCGACATTTGCTACAGTCCGTGAGTACGTCGGTAGCCGCTGGCCGCGGTCGCTCATCTCACGGCGCCCGCCGCCATCTCTGAGACGGAGATGCGTGATGTCTCGGCGGCGGATGCGACATTTGCTACAGTCCGTGAGTACGTCGGTAGCCGCTGGCCGCGGTCGCGCCATGACACCGACGCTCAGGCGGCACCGTACTTTTCTGTGCGAGAAGAACTGTTCGGGCCCTCTCCTTTTCAGGGGGGAGCGGCTGGTCGTGCCCACGGCACTGCGCGCTCGCGTGGTTTCTAACGCGCATGAGTCGCACCAGGGACTTGTCCGGACCAAGCAGCGTCTCCGGGATAAGTTCTGGTGGCCTGACATGGACGGCGAAGCAGAGGCACTGCTGCGCAACTGCGCTCTCTGTGCGGTACACGATGCGCACCTGAAGCCCTGCCGGCCTCCGCTGCATCCGATCCCGCTGCCTGAGGGACCGTGGCGGAGGATAATGCTAGACATTATAGGGCCGATGCCTGGCCCTTCCCAGGAACGATTTGGCATCGTTCTGGTCGACATGTTCAGTCGGTAGCCGGAGGTAGCCCTCTGCGGCGAGGTGACTGCCGGAGCAGTCGTACAATTCCTCCGACAGATATTCACACGAGAAGGGGTGCCGGAGGAGCCAGTTTCTGATAATGACCATCAGTTTCGAGCGGCGGAGCTGGCTCAGTTACTGCAGACAGTAGGCGTCCGCCACCTGTTCAGTAGCCCGTACTCGCCGCAGACGTGCGGCATGGTTGAGCGCCTTAACAGGACTGTGAAAGGTGCTATCCTGTCTGCTGGCATACTGCACCAGTCCAGAACCCAAAACGTGCAGGCCTTCCCACAGTCGTACCGGGCTACAGTGCACCCGGCTACAGGCCTGTCTCCATTCCGCGCCATGCGGGGACGTGCGATGAGAACAGGCCTGGACGTGCTGCCGCTGCCTGTCGCGAGAGACGGACAGCTCGCGGCTCACGCCGAGAAGTACCAGGCCGGGTACAAACAGTGGTGCGACGCCCGCCGAGCGGGCAAGCCGCCGACGGGGTAAGCTGGCGACCGCGTCCGCATGCGACACCCCAGAACCGGGAAGGTGTCTGGGGAGCCAGCAGTTGTCATCGATCGGCAGACTGGCCCGGTGAGTTACAGGCTCACGGACGGGCAACGAGTGCATGCACGCCTGGTCGGGGCTCAGGCCGCAGATCGCCAGTCCGCCGGCGCCGAGCCATTTGTGTGTCCAGGAAGCGTGGGTGACGACGCCGCGCCTGAGGTAACGAGCTCTCCGAGTGATCCCTCCACTCCGCGAGAACGAATTCCTCCTCCTTCTCCTCCTCCAGAGGCTCCTACGTTGCCGAGGAGAATCTGAGGACGCCGCACCCTCCTGTGCGCTACACACCTTAGCTGCGCGAACCCGACACGCTGAAGTGTACTGTTCAGTGTTCAATATGAGAGTCGGGTTAACGTTTAGAGAGGGGCGGTGTTGTGTCGCGCTTGTTACATTATATTTTGATTTGGTTGCGTTGTTTCTGCCGTGTTTTGCCGCGCCGCGCCATTATTGCATTTGTTTACATTCATACTTGTATTTTCTACATGACGGTGTTGTACGGAACTTCCTTCCTTCCTGTTAAGTTAAAATACAAACACGTGCTGTTCTTTCTTGCTTACTTATCTGCGGCTGAAGGCCAGATATGCTTTGCAAGAGTTTCCGGCGACTTGGGCAATTGATAACATAAAGACGTAACAGACATGACATGCTATGTTGGTAAAAAAACGGGAAATATATTTTTTTTAATCGTAGAAATCGGAGTTTTAAAGCAAATTACAAACGCAATTCACCAAAGATACAAAATGGCATTCTCTTTAAAATGGCAATCTCGGATTTGCAAAAAAAAAATAACCCCTAAAATAAAAATAAAAATGATTTTTTTGGAAAAATCCCCACAAAATCAAAATTTTAAAAGATGTTAGAAAAAACGGAATATATATGACAGAACTGAGTATGGACAATACCCATACCAAATATCAAAGCAATATCTTCATTTTTTACTGAGTGATGGCTCCCTAAGTGTAAGCAACTGATGTCATTTTTTTAATAACTTTTGACTTTTTTTGACAAGATACGAATAAATAATTACCTTTTCTGTATTTCTGAGCCAAAACTGGTCTAGGAACATGCCTTTTTATTTACATTTATCAATTTCTAATTGAGGTTTTCTGAAGAGCAAAATCGCTGTTCTGGACATGGTAAACCCGAGGTCATTCACTTGACCTGGAAGGTCACCCGTTGACCTGAAACCTAAAAATCGCATACTGTTAGATTCCTCTTATGACAGGCAACATGCTGGTTCTTACCGCATTGCTCTAAGTTGCTTGGTTTGGAAGTTAACAGGGGGCCTGTCAGCCCCCCCCCCCCCCCGTAGGGCGAAGGTGAAAAAAGCTCCCGTAGGGCGAGGGTTAATGTGTTATGTTCAGCATCCGGTGATGCTTGTGTGCTTCTGTTACATGCAATGTGCTGAGGTTCAATTAAGTTAATTGTGCATGTTCTGTTTTGAGAGCTGAGTGGTCAGTTGTACCGGAACTGTGGTATCCTGGTATGGCCCCTCCTTGCTTTGGCCCTGGAGCCGCCCTTGCTCGCGCATGCGCATCTCAGAGATGCCCTCGTACCCGGACTGGCGGGAAAAAGGGCCAGTCGGCCGGGAGCCGTGGCCTTGCGTGTGCGTGTGCGTATAATCACAGCGCGTTGTCGTGGGACTCGCAATACATAGATCACCTAGATTCGGGGATAGAATACCTGGCGACGAGGACGAGATCGTCTGTGAGTCGAGGAGAACTGGTTCGACTCAGCAAACGCCCGACGGCAACGGAAAAGACTAGCACAGCAGGCGGTAAGATGGCGGTTCACCGCGGAGTTCGGTCGGTGTGAGAAATGTAATTTTTCTCAGGACAAGTGCCGCAGGTGCAGGGCGAGTTCAGGGACTCTCTGTGACTGATTTATGTGTGTTTTGAGCCGGGTTAGTGGCTTGTGAGGCTGCATACACACGGGTGCTGGTCGGGGGTTTCGACCACGTGTTGTATGGCGGCGGCTGGCGCGAGCGGCCATTGTGAACGTGTTTCTGGGGCGGGCCGCTAGGGGCGCTGGGAGCGAGGCGGCGGCGGTGACCTTGAGGGTATTTCGCCGGCGGGCCGCCAGAGGCGCTGTGCGCAGGGCAGCCGGTGTCCTTGGGATCAGCTGATCGGGACGGTACGGCGCTGAGCGACAGCCGGTGACGATGGAGATTCCGGGTATGGCATTGCCGGCAGTGTCGCCGTTCCGTTCAGGCGAGGACTTCGGCAAGTGGCTGCGCGGGGTCGAGCGATACCTGCGCGCAGTCAGTATCCTGGATGCCGACCGGAAGTGTGCGGTGCTTCTCCACCTGGGACATCGCCGACCTGAGTGAAACGCTGCCGGAGGAGGCCAGCGAGACAGAAGACCGCTTCGAGCTGCTGAAGCAGAAGCTGACAACTTACCTGTCGCCGGTGCGGAACGCGGTGGCGGAAAGATCGCTCTTCCACCAAATGAAGATGGAGCCGGAGGAGGACCTGGAGCGGTTCCTGGGCCGTCTCCGAGCGCAGGTCGGGCGCTGTAACTACCCAGCCACGGAGGTGGACCGCGAGCTGCGCGACCGGTGCGTGCTGGGGAGCCGAGCCGGTCTGCAGGAGAAGCTCGTGCAGCTGGCGGCTTCGAAGGGCGACAGACTGACTCTCGTCGAGGTCCGTCAGACTGCCCGCGCACACCGGGACATGCAGCAGCTCGGCGCCCAGCTGGCTGGTACGCGCGTGGCGGAGGCACCGGCAGTCGACACTGAGAGCACCGCCGTCAACGCGGTGAGGACGCCTCAGCCACGACGCGGGCCCTGTTTTCGGTGCGGGGCGACCGGCCACTGGCAGCGAGACTGTCCAGCTGCTGGAGCTGTGCCGCGTGCGTGCGACAGCCACCGTCCGGCTGGCCAGGCGGCCAGCGGCGGGCGCAGCGGAACGGCCGGTGGACGAGGACAGGGCGGCGCGCAGGACAGGAGCAGAAGTGACGGTCCGCCCAGACAGAGGCGCTGCTACAAGTGTGGCGCTGCCGGGCACCTGAAGGCGGCGTGTCCGCAGCGGCGGGTGACTGCGGAGGAGGCGCAGACGGACGGCGACTCCTGGCTGGTGCATTCCGTCAGCACCAGCACCGCGGAATCGACGACGGTGGTGGTGGAAGGCCAGCGGCTAGCCATGGTCGTGGACACGGGGACCCCAGTCTCGCTGGTGAGCTCGGAGACAGCGCGACAGCGGGGGCTACTGCAGCTGCTGGACCCGTGTGACCTGCGTCTGACGTCATTCACGGGTCAGGTGATTCCCCTGAGGGGGGAGGCGCTGGTCACGGTCACGGCGGCGGCGGGCAGACCTGTGACCCGTCTACGACTGGTGGTGACGGACTTCGGCCCACACCGTCCGCTGATGGGCCGTGACTGGATCAAGGCGCTGGATGTCCTCCCTTCACCGTTGAGGGTGCACCAGATGAAGGACAAGGAGGCGCTGACGCTGCAGAGCGTGCTGGATAAACACGCGGCGGTGTTCCAAGAGGAGCTGGGACGCATCCCGATCCAAGTCGGTCTCCGACTGAAACCTGACGCTAAACCAGTGTACCGGCGGGCACGCCCGGTGTCGTTCGCGCTTCAGGATGCGGTGGACAGAGAGCTGGACAAGTGGGAAGAGCAGGGAGTGGCGGAGAAGGTGCCGCCAGGGAGCGGCTGGGGGACCCCACTAGTGGTCATCCCGACGCAGAGCGGGGTTCGTATCTGTGCGGATTACCGTCTGACCGTCAACCCGCAGCTCGAGCCGCTGAAGTACCCGATGCGGACGGCGGAGGAGCTGTTCTCCGGCATCCGAGGGAAACGGTTCGCAAAGCTAGACTGCAGGAGCGCCTACCTGCAGGTCGAGCTGGATGAAGAAAGCAAGAACGCGACGACAGTGACGACGCACCGAGGAGACTACCGGATGAATCGGCTACCCTACGGTATCTCCGTATGTGGAGCACTGTTCCAGTCCGTGATGGATCAGATCACGGCAGGGCTCCCCGGTACGGTCAGCTACCTCGATGACGTGCTGGTGTGGGGCGACACCGAGGAAGAGCTGCTGCAGCGGCTGGATGCGACTCTGGCGAGAATGGAAGAGCACGGCATCCGTCTGAGGCGGGAAAAGTGCAGCTTTAACGTCCCAGAGGTGACCTACCTGGGATGGCGCCTGTCAGCAGACTCTCTTCAACCGCTGGCGGGGAAGACGGAGGCGATCCTGAGCGCACCAGACCCGAAGAACCCGCAGGAACTGAAGTCGCTGATAGGCACCGTCAGCTATTACCAGCGGATTCTGCCGGACCTCGCTTCTGTGCTCTCGCCTCTGTACACGCTCTTGAAGAAAGGCGAGAAGTGGCGATGGACAGACCAGTGCACGTCAGCAGTGGCAAAGGTGAAGAAGATGCTGGCGTCAGCCCCCGTGCTGATACGGTTCGACCCAGCCCGTCCGGTAAAGCTGGTGACGGACGCTAGTGAGACGGGACTGGGCGCGGTGCTCATGCAGGTGACGGCTGAAGGCCTGGAGAAACCGGTGCAGTACGCATCACAGACTCTAACACAAACCGAGCGCAAGTACGCACAGGTGGAAAAAGAAGCAGCCGCAGTGTCGTTCGGAGTGCGGCGCTTCCATCAGTTTCTGATGGGCCGATCCTTCACCCTGGTGGTGGACAATCGCACGCTGTCGCGTATCATCAGCCCGGACAAGGAGCTTCCCACACTCGCAGCAGCGCGTATGCAGCGCTACGCTCTTCAGCTAGCAGCGTACCAGTACGACGTGGAGTTGCGGCGCACTCAGGACATGCGAGCGGCAGACACGCTGTCGCGCATGCCGGTGAGGAGTCCCGCGGAGGAGCGAGCGGCAGCGGACGAAGAGGCTGATTACGGTGGAGGAGGCATCATGTTCGTGACGGAGGAGCAGGGACCCTGCCTCACGGCCAGAGCGGTCGCCGCGGCGACACGCACGGACCCGGTGCTGGGGCGCGTGCTGGCGGCAGTGCGGTCAGGCTGGCCGGGTACGGTGGATGCAGAACTCACACCGTACAAACACAGGTCCGAGGAACTGTCAACAGACGCGGACTGTGTGCTGTGGGGCGGTCGCGTTGTGGTTCCGAGGGCCCTCCGCGACCGCGTGAAGCGACAGCTACACGAGGGGCATGTCGGCTGCACAAAAATGAAACAGCTGGCGCGTCGCTTCGTCTGGTGGCCGGGGCTGGATGCCGAACTGGAGGCACTCGCCCGAGACTGCCCAGCCTGCGAGTCGAAGCGAGCAGCTCCACCGCACGCGGAGCGCCACCCCTGGGAGCCTGCCCAAGGGCCGTGGCAGCGCGTGCATGCGGACTTCGCCGGACCGATGCAGGGTATGACATTCCTCATACTGGTCGACAGCTACAGCAAGTGGGCGGAAATGATCCCGATGAAGTCCACCACCTCGGAGCGAACGATCGCGGTCATGCGGGCCTCCTTCGCGCGTTTGGGCCTGCCTCTGGTCCTGGTGACGGACAATGGACCACAGTTCGTCAGCCAAGAGTTCTCCCAGTTCGCGACGTCGAACGGCATCCGTCACATTCGAGTCGCGCCGTACCATCCGTCCTCTAACGGAATGGCAGAGCGCACGGTCGGCACGCTGAAAAATGCGTTGAAGGCAACCCTGACAGCCGGCGGTGGCATCGAGCTGGCGTTAGCTCGGGTGCTGATGGCGTACCGCTCAACCCCGCACGCCAGCACGGGACGGGCGCCGGCGGAGATCATGTTCGGCCGCAATATCCGGACACGGCTGAATCTCCTTATCCCGACCGCTGAGGACGCGCTGAGGGACAGTGCTCAGCGCCAGAGGACAGCGGCTGGTGGCCGCTCACGGTCATTCAGTGTAGACACTGAAATATGGGCCCGGTGCTACTCGGGACCTCAGAAGTGGATCCGGGGCCGCATTGTCGCTCAGACAGGCCCCGTGTCGTACGAGGTCGACGTCGGAAGAGGAGGGATCTGGTCGCGACACAGCGATCAGCTCCTGTCGGCGGATCGCGGCGGCACAGGTGACACCGGTCAGGCCCGTGGAGCTGCGGACGCCGTGACTCCCGGACTTCCCGCCGGAGCCGCCGGCGACAGGAGTCCCGGCGTGGTCGGCGGCGACACCACGGCGAGCGGTGTCGGTGCCACGGCCAGCGGCATCGGTGGTGCCGCGGCGAGCGGCGTCGGTGGTGCCGTGGCGAGCGGCGGCGGTGGTGCCGTGGCGAGCGGCGGCGGTGGTGCCGTGGCGAGCGGCGGCGGTGGTGCCGTGGCGAGCGGCGGCGGTGGTGCCGCGGCGAGCGGCGGCGGTGGTGCCGTGGCGAGCGGTGGCGGTGGTGCCACGGCGAGCGGCATCGGTGGTGCCGCGGCAAGCGGCGGCGGTGGTGCCGCGGCGAGCGGCATCGGTGGTGCCGCGGCGAGCGGCGGCGGTGGTGCCGGGGCGAGCGGCGGTGGTGCCGCAGCGAGCGGCGGGGGTTCCGAAGTCGACGAGGGCGTGCGGCGATCCAGCCGGCGTCCTGTGCCGCCTAAGCGTCTCATAAGTGACATGGGATGACTTTTGTAACGTTTAATGCAACGCATGTAATCGTTCATGTTTCGCTGCAAGGCAACGTATTTAATCGTTCATGTTTCGCTGCGAGCCGCAGTAAGCTGATTGAGTTTTTGTTTAAGAGGGGTAGGGTGTGTATTTCATCGTTCATGTTTCGCTGCGAGCCGCAGTAAGCTGATTGAGTTTTTGTTTAAGAGGGGTAGGGTGTGGTATCCTGGTATGGCCCCTCCTTGCTTTGGCCCTGGAGCCGCCCTTGCTCGCGCATGCGCATCTCAGAGATGCCCTCGTACCCGGACTGGCGGGAAAAAGGACCAGTCGGCCGGGAGCCGTGGCCTTGCGTGTGCGTGTGCGTATAATCACAGCGCGTTGTCGTGGGACTCGCAATACATAGATCACCTAGATTCGGGGATAGAATAGGAACGTTCTATGTTTGAATGCATACCTGTGTTCTCTGCTCTCGTAGGGGAGGAGAATGTAGTGTTGGGGCGCGGCAGTGCTGCTGCCACCTAGTGTGAGGTCAGAGTGTCTGGCGAGTGGGGTGACTGGGCGCGGTCGCGCCATTCCTTTGTGTGGACGCGGGGCGCGCGGGCGCGGGCGGCATGGCCGCTCAGGTTTGTCTGTGGTGATACTTGAGTTCGGTGCGGTCGTACAGTTGCCTTTATGTTAATATACTGCAAGACAGTACATTATCTCATGTTGATTTTTTTCTTCAAGTTTTGACTTTCACTCAGTCACTTTTTCAAGTGACAGACGCCTACTCACCTACTCTGACACAGTGGAGACGGGAGGGTGTTGATGTGCCTCCTCCAAATTTTTGGATGTCTAAGACTAAATCACACCTATACACTTTGGGGCATGCTGCAGGGAGCCTGGAGGTCTTTTGAAATCAATTTTGGTTTTGTATGCAGTGCCCATAGGTGTAATGTTAAAAGTAAAAAAGTTGAGATCCATAGCTTGTTTTTTTTTAAAACTGCCAAGTGACAAATGTTCACGCACCAAGTTTCTTGTAGCTTAATAAAACATAACTTGTGTGTTTGTATGAGCTGGTGCCCGATATAAATGTCCTGCCTATGTCAATGCCCCTGACACTGCTGCTGCCGATGACACAAATGTAATAAATAAATTTCCACTTTCCAAGATCACAATCAAAGATGGGCAGAGTATGCGCAGTGGCGTCGTGCAAGTCATGGTTTGGTGGAAGAGCAAAAAAGCAGAAAGCAAATGGTAGCAGTTTTTTCAACTTCCCAAAAGACAAAAATCTTGCAAGTATCTGGACAGCAAAATGTAAGGGGGTCGATCCTTTTGATCCTTCAAAATCGTGCATTTACTCTGAACACTTCTCCTCTGAAGACCTCTGCCAGACCTACCTATCCAAAGTCAAGCTGATGCCAAATGGAACGCAACGACCATCCCTGAAGCCTGATGCCATACCTTCCTTGAACCTTCCATCCAACTCATCTTGGTATGAACTGTGTCTGTCATATTTGGTGTATATGTTTAATGGTGGCATGATCAAACATATAATGCCACTTTAATTTTGTTGCGTTTTTGTATGTGCTGTGGTTAAGTATGTTGCAAAGATGAACATTCATTCTATAAGTGAATGTATTGTGTAAGCTACTTTTTTAACTGATTTTGTATTCAATTTTAACTATTTTGCCCATGTATTTACAAGTGACACAATGTTTTTATAACAATATCAAGTAGTCATGCATGCAATTATAAATACCTAGTTAAACTTTTGATACATCAGTAATAAATAAAGAAAGCAACAATGGTTGTTAGTCATATTTTGTTATTGTAGTTTCAAAGTATTATACAGTTTGCTTGCATTCTCAGGTCACTAAAGATAGTTTGCTAATTGCCACTCTTACACCAATTGTTTTGCATGTTTGATATCTGGGTGCCTTTTACTGTAATACTATTCCTTTCTATGATACTATACTTATATAGTTACCTATACAAACCTACAACTACTTATGCAGCACTTTTGCCACTATATCTTTACAATTGCACCTTTCCCTTCTGATAACCAAACATTGCTTTGCAGTGACACCATCAAGGGAGAACGTCTTCAGAGACGGAGCACCATCAAGGCCTTGAACAGTCTTCTGGAGGAGCACCAGCCTGGCTGCTCTACAACAGCTGCAGATCATCAGGGACAGTCGGATGCTGCCAGGCGGAATAACAGGTAAACAGTGTTGCTGATCACAATCATATGATTTTAAAGACAACTCTAACTCTATTATTATGACTATTGTGATATTTAATTTAAACCATAGGGGCTTTATTTGTTTGCTTCAGATACTATTGTCCGTTAAGCCTGGTATGGCTTGCATATCATTCGATTTGGCCTCTGACCCTCACCTGTATGTTTTGCATGTGCATTGTGCTAGGTTCTGAAAAGAAACAAAATCAATCACAGCTATCTGATTTCGGCCAAGTAGTTAAAAGGAACATCACAAATTTGTTTTTCCTAGTATTTATGAATCTTCAGTAAGAGTTCCATTTTCACGCAAAAATAGTTTTGTGATCATGGCGAGATTCGAACCTATATATCTTGCATGTGCATAATACTATGCAGTGACTAATTGTAGTATACTATGTGATATTGTGATATGACCAATTGACCTTGCCATGTATTTTTGATAAATTTTATCCAAGCTTTTGAATGGACGGATTTGCGAGGTCAGAAGCCGTGCTAAGCAGAGCTTGTTGTATAGGTCCTGAATCTCGATCCCTGCCATCCAATCGGAAATTTTCGGGTAGCCGAAAGAATTTAGATCGAACCTACCTACCTGCCCCCACATAGCTGGACATGGCCCGCCCCGCCCACTGGCGTCATCTGGTCTTGAGTGCGGCCGCTGACACCGACCGCAGGCCATCCAAGTCAGGAGCAAATGGCGAGCGCAGGAGCAAATGGCGAGCGCAGAAGCGACTCGAGCCTTGGCTCTCTTTGTCGTGTGGTCTAAGCCCAGCAGAACTGCTCAAGATTCTGAAACTTACTTACCAGCTGGAGCCAGACAAATTGCATCCATTTTCAGATACTGATAGCATACAGTCTGCTGATATGTTACAGTAATGTAACGGTTCACCCAAATAATAACGTGATTTAGCACAACATAATAATAGTTTTATTTTCAGGGTCTCAGCGTCATCAGCTGCGGTCCGGCGCCTCAGGAGGGAGGTCGCCCGACTGCGGGCGCAGCACCAGGCTGACCTACAGAAATGGCGGCGTCACACCGCGCGTCTTCGCCGCGAGGTGTGCGAGCTCCGTCGGAAAATGGCGGCACCGAGCGCCAGCCCAGTGCCCAAAGGCCGCATTGGAGCTGTCCTCAGTCAGCAGCAGCTGAAGAGGTTGTCGACGGGACGGCGCACCTGCTGGCAAGGAGAAGACGTCAGTAAGGCCATCGGGCTCCGCTGTATCAGCCGGAAGGCTTATGCGTACGTCCGATGTGCCATGATGATGCCCCTGCCATCGGAGAGCACGCTGTCGAGGTGGACCCGCACGTTCCAGCTGGGCTTGGGCGGCCTGATCGACGCGGCGCTGTGGGTCCTGCAGCCCTCAGTACAGGCGATGACTGGACTGGACCGGATCTGCTGCATCTGCTTTGGCGAGATGTCGCTCAACTACCGCCCGACGTACGACCAGAGCAGAGACGTGGTCCTGGACGGCAGCAAGCTCCAGCTCATGATGGTTCGCGGCCTCTGCTCACCCTGGAAACAGCCCTTCTTCCAGGAACTGGACGCGCCCGTCACCGTCGAGAAGCTCACCACAGTGGTCCGTACTCTGGAAGATCTGGGCCTTGACGTTCGGGCGGTGACAAGCGACATGGCCCCTACCAACGAGGTCCTTTGGCGGGACGCTGGTGTGAGCCTCAAGAAAACCTGGATACCTCATCCTGCTGACTCAACCAAATAAGTGTTTTCCCTGTTTTCTCTCAAATTTAGTGTGTTGTCTTTCATATTTTGTAAAATGCGAACTGCAAACATCTACTTTTTAACATCCAGATTGGCTTTGTGCATTTTCATGTTTATTATATTAGATATACAACGATATCCAGACTACACCGACATCCACGAAACATTTCATTGTCCAGTACCGTGTATGAAAAAGTTTAAATATTGGCTACGTTTTTCATCATTTTCACATTCATTATTGCGCGCGGTTGCGACCTGTGTATGTTGATCAGCAATTCTATACTATTATGTAAAGGTAGATATGGAATTATAGTGCTGTTCAGATATTGTATTGTTTTGCCATCGTGATAATTGAAGCTAAATATATGTCTCCTTATTAATAAATCATGTCTGCACTCGGCCTGACAGTCATGGAATACATACCCATTTCATAATTTCAGCAGTTTAGCTTTGCTTGATGACATAGATTTCATGTAAAATGCTACTATAGTCCGTTTTTTTTGTTTAAAGTTGGGACTCAACTGTAAGAACCATTTCGCGAACAGCGCGATTTATACGCATGAATTTCTCGAAATGCTTGCCGGCTCAAAAACCGCTCATTCAAGTCAATGAGCGGTTTTTTTAGCCGGCAAGCATGCCGAGAAATCCATGCATATAACTCGCGCTGTTAGCGAAATGGTTTTTACAGTAGAGTCCCAACTAAAAAAAAACGGATTATAGGCATATCTTAACCCTATTAGTGGCAGGCTCCTGGCTACCCCTATTAGTGGCAGGGGGGGGGGCGGGTTCCGCCCCCCCCCATAGATCTCGAGATCTACCGGTCCGATTTTCAAAAGTCAAACGGCGTTTGATTCCCCTCAATACGATCTACATTTCTAAAAAATAAACTCCGAAATTTTTGATAGGGGGGCAACAGGGGGCAAAAACGACAAATATTAGAGGTATTTGTGATCCAACACAGCTGTCATGTTTATCAACCGATTTCAACACAACTAATGGGGGTCGATAGAGATTGAATTGGGGATTGATATATGATGGTTGTGTTGTTGATGCTTTACCTTCGTTCATTATTTAACGCCGTTTTCTCTTTTGCTTTTCGACCGTACGTTGGTCTGTTCCGCGCCACTATTGAAACTTGTTTACATTGCATATATTTTCTACTGTTATGGCAACGCTGTATTTCCGTGCTCTCGGGTTCCGTGCTTCTCCCACGTTGCGTCTAAATAAGCCCCCGATCGCGTACATACCTTCTTTGCGGCCCAAGGCCATGCTACTTACAAACACAAAAACGAGAAACAGGCAAGAAACATTACAAGACATACCATTGGCGACGAGAGGTAGGACTCAGTGCGATAATGGATTTGATTCAGTCGGCACCTGCGCCGTTTTTGCCTGCGCCCGGCGAGCCGGCAGTTCCGTGGCCGGTTTGGATCGCGCAATTCGATAATTATTTGCTCGCCATCGGGGGAGATGAGTTCCCTCAGGCGAGGCAAAGAGCAATTATTATTCACTGCCTCGGTTGTGAGGGCCAGAGGGTCTTTCAAACCCTCCTGCCGTACCCAAGATGGAGGGCGAGACGGGCGTGGCGCATACTAAGCGTGTGCTGCAGGGATTTTTCGGCCCCAAGTGCAACGTAGTGGGTGAGCGTTATCGCTTCAGGTGCCGTGCTCAGCAGCCCCACGAGACCACTGCACAGTGGGTGAGTGTGCTGCGCCAGTTGGCGGCAACTTGTGACTATGGGGATCGCAGTGAAGAATTAATTCGTGACCAGGTGGTTGAGAAGACCGCTTCTGCTCCCCTGCGACAGCGCCTGCTGATGGAGGAAAACCTGACCCTCGCCAAGACCCTGCTCCTGGCGGAGTCAGTGGAGACTGCGTCCCGGGAAGCCAGGGCCATGCAGCAGGCTCCAGCCCCGGTCAGCGCCGTCTCCGCCCTACAGCACAAAGGTGGTGGAGCCAGGAGGAGAACACCAGCTAACCTCAGGCGAGGTGTGGGAGCCCAGGCCGGGCCGACCCAGCGAGCACCTCGGCCGGCAGCTGCAGCTACCAAGGCTGCTCCTCAACCCACCTGCTACTGCTGCGGACTGGACCACTACGCCAGGGATCCAGCGTGTCCTGCCCGCAACGTCAGCTGCCACAACTGTGGCAAGAAGGGACATTTTGCCGCCCTGTGTAAGGGGCGCCGCAGTGCAGATGGTGTCCGTGCGGTCCATTCGTTGCAGATCCTGACGGTGGGTCAGGGGCAGCAGCTTCATGCCCCAGTGACAGTGTGTGGTAACCGTGTGTCTATGATAGTGTACACGGGTTCCCCAGTGACAGTGCTTCCCAGATACTGTGTCACTGACTGTGACCTGCAGACCTATCCCGAACCCTTGAAGGCCTATGGAGGAACCCAGCTGCAGGTTCTGAGCACATGTGTTGTTCCAATGATGTACAAGGGGCGTGCTCACCAGGTTAGAGTGTATGTTGTACCCCATGGATCGCCTCTCATGGGACTTGATGTGATGAAGATGCTCGGTGTCAATGTAGTAGATAACTCTGTATGTGTTGTGTCGCAGGCCGACCCTACCATTCCTGCTCCTGCCGAGTCACCCTGCTGTGCTCCGGATGCCGAGTCATCCTGCCGTGCCCCTGACGTCCAGCCACCTGCCGGACCAGCTCCGATCATCGGATTCGAGCACCGTGTGACAGTGGACCCAACCATCCCTCCTGTCCGACAGCCTCTCCGTCCACTTCCTTGGGCCATCAGAGACCAGGTGAGCGAGCGGATCGCAGCGCTAGAGAAGTCAGGTGTGATCGAAACCGGTGACAGCGTCTGAGTGGGTGACACCTTTGGTGGTAACTAGGAAGCGTAACGGTGATGTTCGCCTCTGTGTTGACCTGCGTCAGGCGAACCGTGCAGTTGTAACTGATGGCTACCCACTCCCGCACATGGAGGACATGGTGGACCGCTGGTTCGACACGATGAACAGCCGGTGATGTAGCGATGCCAAGCTGGAGCGGCATGCTTACGGGAGCTCGGGTGCCGCAAAAGCAGCACAGGACTCAGCCCTGCGAGACATGGACGACCTGATCGCCAACGCCCGGAAGCTTGGTGCCAGACGCCGGCCCAGCACGGCCTCACCAGCAGCGCTGCTCCCGTTCCAGCGGCGGGCATCCTCCGCAGTTCAGCGTCGGTGCGTGGACTGTACGAAGACCTCAGAGCAGCGTACCCGGGTCAGCTGAGCTACATCCTCACTTCCAGACTGAACCAAGATTGACTCGAGAACGCTTTCAGCCAGCTCCGAGGCATGGGCGGACAGAACACGAACCCGGATGCGGTTGAAGTTCGCCAGCGGCTGAGGGCGATGCTGATGGCCCCGTCAGCTCTGAGGGTCATCTCGTGCCCGGAGCGTGCCGTCGAGGTGGAGCCAGGTCCCACCGATTACCTCAGCACTGACCAACCTCCTGTGGCTCCACCAAGCACTAGCTCCACTCTCAGCATGTCTGAACTGGATAGCGTGACTATCGAGGCGAGGTGTGAATCCTAAATTCAACAGATTTGTTCTTGAATGCTAATCGTTATTCACATTCATTATAACACTTTCGCGTTTTTTTAGATTATATTTTTTTTTTATATTTGGATTGCCTGCTATTATCGTTTGATTTGGCGAAGTTCGAACTTTTGCAACAAATTTATTTATTTATTTATTTGGCCGACGGCCTGAACCATTTACAGCCGAAGTCACCAAATCACGTGATTTGTTGCGTTGCAAGAACATGATTGGCCTGGTTACTATGCTAAGTTTTTTTTTTACTGAATACCTACAGGTAATTATTGAAGAAATATCCGATAAATCAAATTCCCATTACGGCTGATGAAGATACTTATGATCGTAAATCTCCTTTTATATATCATTCCACCACATCAGCAAAACCTTATATACGAGTCCTTCAGCTGTACTCATCGCTGGTTTGTACCAAATGTGTTTTCAGTTCATCGACCCGGTGTACGAAGAGGATGTGGCCGAGCTCGACCATGCCTACTCGAAGGTCACGGAGGCAGCTGGGCCTGGCCAGGAAGACAGCGAGCTGGGCCTAGAGCGTGAATGCCTGGTATTCGTCGCTGGGTACGTGGCGTCCAAGATGCTCCACGTCGAACCATCGTTGGGCTGCGTCACCTCAGCTGCGACAGACGCCATGCTGGAGTCGGTACCCAGCTCCTGGCTGTCCACCATCAGCCGCGGTCAGCTCGACCTCACGCAACGCTGGTGGATGGCTGTGGTGGAGAACTTCGATGACATCTTCTGTGGCATCATGGCCGAAACCTTCAGCCGCGAGGCGGGTATCATGAAGCGGCTGGTGGGGGCCATCAGCGTTCGGTACCCTCATCTCGACATACGCGTGGCGCGCCGGCTCGCTCACGTTCGGCTTCACCTGCGTATCAGATGGCTGCGCCAGAAGCTCGTCGGTAAGCGGCTCGACAGGCGTGACCAGAAGCAGATTCGGCAACACGTCAACAGCCAGCGGTAGGACGGTGCAGTGTGGCTGCGGTGACAGCTACTGATGGTGCCCAATTGTGCATGTGACGAGACAACTGTTGATCTGCTTTTTCTTGAATCAACGACTGTATGTCGGATGTCTCGCCATCGCGTTTTGTCATATTGTTCTGCGTCATGGTGGCCAAATTCACAGATTTAGGGGAATGAAGGATGCCAAAATTGCTTGTTTGATCACATATCTTGGGATGCAGGAGGTGTACGGGTCTTAAAACATGACCATTAGGCTAGAATTTGCATGTGTTTTAGCTAGACACCCCACATTTCATTATATCTCATCTGGGAACATTGAATAATTTTGGCATCCCTCCCCCTAACTCTCTGAATTTGGCCACACTGTTCTGCGAGCCGATAGTGTACGAGTTTCGGTCCATACACGCGGTACGTGGGTCGTGGTGTGGGTGAACTGCTTGTTGAAGGTTTTCCGGCATCCAATAACATTTTGGACATTCTGAGTGGCGCTTTTTATTCGTATTTAGTTTATTGGGATAGTACAAGATATCACTTCGACGGTTACGTGTTGATGGCGCGCTCACCAGTCACCACACCTTGATTTTGATTTATACTGATTTACCGGTAACCTACAGCCACACAAATTTCACACAATGTGTGCAATTGATGCCCGAACACTTGTTAAAAACGGCGAGCCGCCGTTTTTCCAATATCGACGGAAACCCTGAGGAGAGGTTGACGCTTCCTCCCGGCACGGCGCGGGTTAAAAACATAACTAACATTTTCATCAGCCCACAAGGGGCCCATTTATCTTATTTTATTTATTTCCTAGTCCTCCTACGAGACTATCGTGCCCAATCACAGGAGGGCTCCTGCTCACTGCTCCCACTGCTCTGCGTGGGAGCTCGCCCCGCACCTGGTCCGGATTAAAGCTGGGGACAGCAGTCCGGAGAGTGAGCGGCACCGATATTTGAGCACGGGTCCTCCAACTTCTCAGAACACCGCCTCAATAACTAGACTAATCCACGTGTTTTACCTTTGCCATGCATGCTACATTAAAGTCGAGTCCTAACAAAATGACACTTGACTAATTACGAAAACTATAACTTGAAATGTTTGCACGTCGACGCAGCGCGAGCAGGAGCTCGCGGCTACGGCTATGGGCCTGAGTCAGGCCCTATGTAGGAGGAACAGGCCGCCTGACTCTCAGAGCTAACTCGACGGCCCCCTCCCCCCGGTCCTCCCAGCTACCATGCTCACAGTTTTTTTTAGCAATACCTCATTAGCCAGGGATGCAGCCTAGGGGCTTAGGCCCCGTGAGGGCGGACTGGGACCACTTCGGGACCCCTGCCGCTCGCCACGACAGGGGCGGGTTAAGCCCCACGGAGTCCACCTCGTGAAGGTGTGTCCATCCATAATACAATCACTCGAGAAACCAATGACCTCCCCAACTAAACACTCATCGACGTTTGGACTGTCCTGAAAGCCGTCTCCCGAGGCGCCATCTCCACCTGGCAGCGGAGTTGGCCAGACGGTTGGTACAGGTCTGCCATGGTGACCCGACTGCACGGGCCGGTCGAAATGGAGGACCAACTCGTTGCGGTCGAATGTCGATGTGTACCAGTTCCGAGCCGGCCACTGGAGCGGTTCGGAGCAGCCTACTTGCACCGGATCGGCCGCTGACCGATGCCGGCTGCACACAGTGCCTGTTATGGATATCTGCCTGTTCGGAAATCGCCGAAATATAATACAAATGACTTAAAAATGAGATATATCGTGCCGATTCGAACAGTCTAAATATAGATAAATGAATTCCATCCTAAATTGTTTTTGTAATATCACGGGAAAACAATTTGTTTCGCGTTTGAACTTGGTCAATTGAATGCGTACGCGGCAGCCTCCCGGCTGGTTGACACCCTCTATGACGTCATCCGGACACCTGCGCAGAAGGATGCGCAGTGGGACGACGCTACCTGGTATCTATTGCCCTGATAGGTAACTACTGTTTCATAGGCGTAGGAGCCGGGGGGGCAGCCGCCCCCCAACATTTTGGATTTTAACATTACGCCTATGGGCGTTGCATGGAAAGAATCGACTTCAGAATGCCTCCTGCCCCCCCCCCCCCCCAACTTGAACATAGTTCCTACGCCCCTGTACTGTTTGCCTACCGATCTGATAACATGTAAACGGAGATCAAATGCACTTCTACCTGACGACCGCGCCGTAACGAGAATAAACTATATGTTTAAAATGGTGCACACCGAGCTAAGCGTATCACACACAGAGATCGCTTCGATTATTGTCGCGGCCCAGCATCCCATTCAGGGAGGTGCCAACCTCCCCCGGTGGTATAATGGACTCGCCCAGCAGCTATGACGTCATCTCTAATTCCGAGTTGGAATGGTCATTATACTTCGGGAATTTTCGCCCGTTCAATCGCTTTGACTTCAACAATGAACGCATGACTGGTGTAGTGTCGGCTAACTGCAGCAAGTTAACGCCTTTGAATTGGGCCAACCTTGTCAAAGAAGACAGGTTGTTGTTGTGCGTCAGGAGTGCCGCGCTGCGATAGTGCTGTAAAATGTTGTGTCCAATCAACCGAGGTGAAAACTAGGCCATCCCTATGGGTGAATACAGACTTCCGGTAGTGACCACGCGGCGTGTCTCTCCGATCGAAACGACCTACGAAACGACATGAAGCACACCGAAACGACAGCGAACGTTACATCATTTCTGGCGACGAGGATCAAGTAATTCACGTGTTGTTTTTTGCCGTTTTACCTTGTTGTGTTCGTAATGCCGAACTATGAGGTGCCAGCGCCTCCGCCATTTTTGCCGCAACCTGGCAAGCCGGCTAAGCCGTGGGCAAAATGGCGTGACAACTTTCAAGATGTTTTCCTGGTCGCTGCAGCAGGTGAGGGGCCCCCGATTTCACCGAGGTTGGCCCGGGTACTGCTGATTTCAAACCTGGGTGAGGAAGGTCAGCGGGTTTTGGATACCCTGCCCACAATACCCAAACAGGAGGGGGAAGATGGGTTTGCATATTGCATTCGGCAGCTGGACCAGTTCTTTCAGGAGAGGGTAAACGTCATTGTAGAACGATTCACATTCAGGCAACGGTCACAGCTCACCTCTGAGTCCACAGCGGAGTATGTGTCAGTGCTTCGAGGGCTGGCGAAGTCGTGCGCCTTCAGGGACATGGAGGATGAGCTCATCAGGGACGTAGTGGTTGAGAAAACCATCCACCCCAAGTTGAGGGAGAGGTTCCTTCAAGATAGAGAGCTGACGTTGGACAGAGTGCTGTCAGTTGCTGAGGCGTATGAGCGGTCCATCAGAGAGTCGAGTCTGATGTCAGGTCGTGCCGAACCTGTGACCGTGGCGAAGGTGTTTCCCAGACCCTACCAGCCCCAACTGAAGTGCTGTGCGAACTGTGGGCATACTGACCATGTCGCATACACCTCCCAGTGCCCAGCTGGACGAGCCACGTGCAGAGCTTGTGGGAGGCGTGGGCACTATGCGGCCATGTGTCAGAGCGGTGCAGCAGGTCCAGGTCCAGGTCCAGCTCGGGCGGGTGCAGCAAGCGCCACCAATGCCTCACGGAGAGGACCCAGGAAGCCAATTCATTACCAGAAGCCTAACCGAGGTATGGTAAAGGAGGTGAGGGAGGCCAATGTTCTTTCTTGCAAAACCCAGCAGGAGCGGCCGTGTAAGATCACGTGCCCAGTAACCATGTCTATCGGGGAGAAGTGTCGGAAGGTGAATCTCCATGTAGATTCGGGAGCATCATGTTCGGTGCTGTGTCTCGCTGTGGCCAGAGCCATGTTCAGAGGCTGCAAGTTTGAACCCACTACCACAAGTCTGTTTGGGTTTGGCAAGGTCCCGTTGAAGGTGGTTGGCTCACTGCCAGTTCGTGTTCAGTATGGTGATACTGCTGCAGACCTGTCGTTCTACCTGGTCGATACTAAGGCGTCTGAACGGGTCATGGGTCTGGACCTCATGCAGGCTCTCGGCCTCACCATCTAGGGACGCAGGGGTCTGACGCTGCAACCCACTGTGTGTTCTGTGGACAGGGTGAGCCAGGACGAAGAGCTGCCCTCCATCTCAGGCTACCAGCACCGCATCATCCTGCGTCCGGAGGCTACGCCGACAGCCTACAGACTGAGGAGGCTGCCGATCTCGGTGAGAGATGAGGTCTCCGATGAACTCCAGCGTCTTCTCAGGACTGGAGTCATCGAGAAGATCGAGGCGTCACCATGGGTCAGCCCGCTGGTTGTCTCGCGGAAGCCGAATGGCAAGATCCGCTTGTGTGTGAATCTGCGCGGACCGAACGCCCAGATCATCCCGGAAGTGCACCCTCTGCCGACGATCGAGGAGCTGCAAACTCGCCTCCAGGGAGCTGTCTACTCCAAGATCGACCTCAGCTCAGCCTACCATCAGTTGGAGCTACACCCCGACAGCAGGGACATCACCGCCTTCATCACGCATGATGGACTGATGCGGTTCAAGCGGGTCCCCTTCGGCTTGGTGTCAGCTGGCTCGGCCTGCCAGAAACTGCTGGACGACCTGCTTCGAGACATCCCCGGGTGTGGACACTACATGGACGACATCCTGGTGTCTGGTAAAACCCGGAGGCAACACGACGAGACTTCGAGAGGTGCTCAACCGTCTTCGAGACGCGCAAGTGACCATCAACATGGACAAGTCTGCCTTCACCAAAGAAGAAGTCGACTTCTGTGGTCACCACATGTCATCCGCCGGCATCACGCCCACTGCATCGACGGTGCAGGCGATGCGGGACGCGCCGCGACCGAGCAGCCCCCAGGAGCTCCGGAGCTTCCTCGGCCTGGCTGGCTGGTTCGCGCGCTTCATCTCGGCGTTCGCGGACGTGGTCCGACCGCTCTCCGCAATGATGAAGAAAGATGTGAAGTTCATCTGGACAGACGAAGCTGAAGACAGCTTCCAGAGGATCAAGAGGATGGTCGCCAGTCAACCCCTCCTGCAACCGTTCGACCCAGCCCTGCCTACGGTCGTCACCTCGGACGCTTCCGACCGCGGTGCTGGCGCTGTATTGGCGCAGGTGCACCCGGACGGCACGGAACGGCCCGTATCGTACTGGTCGCGCAGCTTCACCGACACCGAGAGGCGCTACTCTGTGTCTGAGCGCGAGGCTCTCAGCGCTGTGCAGGCTGTGGAACGTTGGAGGATCTACCTGTGGGGGAGGTTCTTCACGCTCCGTACTGACCACTCTGCGCTGACGACCCTGCTCTCCCCTAAGTTCTCCGGGCGAGCAGGCGCTCGTGTCGCCAGATGGCAGTCATGCCTCCAGCCATACGCCTACGAGGTCGTCTACTACACGCCAGGGAACCAGATCCCGGTAGCAGACGCGCTGTCCCGGCTACCGCTGCCCACGACAGACCCGACCGGTGAAGACGACGCTGGTGAAGACATCGTGGCGCTCGTCTCGGCCGAGACTGGAGACGACTCTCCAATCCTCACGGAGGACAGCGTGCAACAGGAGTCGCAGATCGACCCGGTTCTGCAGAAGCTGCGGGAGACGATCGCCACCGGATGGACGGACTCGGCGAAGCACTGTTCTCCGGACCTGAGGCCGTACTTTGCCGTTCGTCTCGAACTTTAGGTCCGCAGTGATGACGTCATCATGCGCGGACCGGACCGGGTGGTGGTACCCAGCTCACTGCGGGCTCAGTACGTCGACCAAGCTCACCTCGCACACGATGGGATCGTGCGCACTAAGCAGCTGCTCCGCAGCCTCTCCTGGTGGCCAGGGATGGACCGGGATGTAGCTGAGAAGGTCAGCGCCTGTGAGCAGTGCCAGGCCAGCGACAAGGTGCTCAGTCACGCGGTCAGCAAGTCGCCGCTGCAGCCGGTGCCGTACCCAGACAGGCCCTGGGCGAAGTTGGGCGTGGACATCGTGGGACCGCTCCCGGGCGCGCCCTCTGGCGCTCGCTTCGCAGTGACGCTCACCGACTACCATAGCAAGTAGGTGGAGGTCGGCCTGACCCCGACCGTGACGACAGACGACATCATTCGGATCCTGGCGGTGGTGTGGTCCCGTGAGGGCTACCCTGAAGAAATCGTGACGGATAACGGTACACAGTTCACGAGTCGCGAGTTCCAGACGTACCTGAAGCAGCGAGGCATCCGGCACCTGCGGTCGTCTGTATACTGGCCCCGGGGGAACGGGGCTGTAGAGCGGTTCAACCGAACGTTGAAGTCGTGGTTCCTAGCAGCCGCGAACCAGTCTGACGTCTCTTTCCAGCAGTATCTGCAGCTGCAGCTGGCCCGGTATCGGTCATCGCCGCACTGCACGACCGGCAAGACGCCGTCAGAGCTGCTACACGGACGAGTCATGAGGCTCCAGCTGCCGGTGTTGGGTCAACACCCACCTCCGGATCCAGACGTCAGGCGTCGCGTCGAACAGCAGCAGCGGAGGAACCAGCGCGCCTACGACACCCGGCACCGGACCCGCAAGACGCGGATCCGAGTGGGCGACCGGGTCAGAGTGAAGAAGCCGGGACAAGCCTCGAAGAAAAGGAGCGCCTTCTCCTCTCCACTACGTGTGACCAAGCAGGTCGCACCGGGAACGTTCGAGCTGGAGAACGGCGTCCGTTGGAACGCTGCGCACCTAGCCCGCCTGCCAGACGCCCCTGTCTGCCCGGCCGGCTCGGCGCGGCGACCAGGCGAGGGACAAGTCCGCCACGGGTCGCCGCCGCCAGCGCGTGCGCCGCCAGCACCGGCCGGAGCGGCGCACCGCGCGACGCCGCCGCCAGCGGCGGACGAGGCGCCGCAGCAGGCGAGGCGCGGCACCTGCCGGCGCCCGGCGTCACCGCCGGCGAGGCGCGGCTCGCCAGCCCACACACGGAGGACTCCATCACCTACTGGACAAGACCCACGTGCGGCGACAGACGCAACTCCGGCGTCGCCGGATCGCGCTGACGCCCGGCGCACACCCCAAACTCCGCGTTCCGGTTTGGCGGACATCATGGCGTCTCTCGATGCCGGATGCAGACCAACGCCACGGACTGACGATCAGAACGCTCCCGGAGGGGCGCATGAGCTTCCCCGCTCCTCTCGTGGTCGTCGTCGGTTTGTGCCAGACCGGTACTCGCCGTAAGCGAGCAGTGTAACAGTGATATAACGTAACGATCCCCCCCCCCCCCCCACCCCAGTAGATTGAGAAACAATGTAACCTTTGCAACCTTTGCTTTCTTAAACACTGTTCCACTGATATAACTCTGGTTTACTCCTGTGGTGTAAATATTTAACCCTAGCGCTAATTTAACTCCGGTTTACTTATGCGATGTAAACCTTTAAAGGGAGGGGATATGTAGTGTCGGCTAACTGCAGCAAGTTAATGCCGTTGAATTGGGCCAACCTTGTCAAAGTAGACAGTTAGGTTGTTGTTGTGCGTCAGGAGTGCCGCGCTGCGATAGTGCTGTAAAATGTTGTGTCCAATCAGCCGAGCACCGAAACGACAGCGAACGTTACAACTGGCTTGACGTGGCACCTCCGTCTGGGAAATTTTGTTGAAGCCGGATGCCATATTTCCGGCAATTAAAGGGAATAGTTCACCTTTAACATGGAGTGTTGGACTGAGATAGCAGATTTGTAGAGCAGATCTAAAAATGGGTTGTGGTGAAAGAATTTCCTCCCTACGTTAAGTAATTTCGACACAGGACTAGTGGGCCCGGTTTCAATTCGGCTGTTCTGGGCCACGATCAGTTCCTTTCGCTCGCCGCTCGCCGCCGCCGGAGGCAGGTACACTCTCTGGCACGTAGTCTCTGGTCACGACGCCTCGTTAATATCCGCTCAGCCACCCGGGCGGCGCGGCGGCCTCTTGT